>JAODAL010025198.1:0-59105 GCA_025379985.1 Phyllomedusa bahiana
CCCAAACAACCAACACATAACAACACCCACAAACCACCACACCCAAACAACCACCAAACTACATCCCATAACAATCATTTATCTCATAAGTTAATAAATAAATACATATAAAATCTCAATCAGATGCATCACTTTCCTGGTGACGGTTTCCAATTAGCAACACATTTTACACTACACAGAGCGAGTTAAGGATAGAGAAGCAAAACTGAGGCACACTGACAAAAGGGTTATACAGACATGAAGCTGGAGTCTACCTGTCAGTGATCTTAAAAAATATTCAAAAAAAATTCAGGGGTTTGCGGCGCACATAAACAATGGCTAAAGAAGAACTTCGACATACACTCACTGGCCACTTTATTAGGTACACCATGCTAGTAACGGGTTGGACCCCCCTTTTGCCTTCAGAACTGCCTTCAATTCTTCGTGGGCATAGATTCCACAAGGTGTTGCAACGATGCTCAATTGGTACCAAGGGGCCCAAAGAGTGCCAAGAAAATTTTTCCCCACACCATGACACCACCACCCACCAGCCTGAACCGTTGATACAAGGCAGGATGGATCCATGCTTTCATGTTGTTGACGCCAAATCTGACCCTACCATCCGAATGTCGCAGCAGAAATCGAGACTCCATAAAAATGAACCAGGCCAACGTATTCTTCCTGGCCCTTTACAAAGGGGGGTGGCCGTCCCCCTGTGGCCTTCCAAGAGATGCTCTTCTGCCTACCTGGTTGTAACGGGGGGGCTATTTGAGTCACTGTTGCCTTTCTATCAGCTCGAACCAGTCTGCCCATTCTCTTTGACCTCTGGCATCAACAAGCATTTCCGCCCACAGGACTCCCGCTCACTGGATGTTTTTTCTTTTTCGGACCATTCTTGTAAACCCTAGAGATGGTTTGTCGTGAAAATCCCAGGAGATCAGCAGTTTCTGAAATACTCAGACCAGCCCTTCTGGCACCAACAACCATGCCACGTTCAAAGGCACTCAAATCACCTTTTCCCCCCCATACTAAAGCTCGGTTTGAACTGCAGGGGATTGTCTTGACCATGTCTACATGCCTAAAATGCACTGAGTTGCCGCATGTATTGGCTGATTAGAAATTAAGTGCTAACGAGCAGTTGGACAGGTGTACCTAATAAAGTGGCCGGTGAGTGTATATTCTACGAAGTGTTCTGCTTTATTAAAATAAGCGAGGAAATTTTCATCCACTGACTACATAAAAATCAGACAGACACTGCTACAGCCTTACGCGTTACGCGCCTACACTGGCGCTTCATCAGAGGCATTCTGGGTAAGGGAATGTCAGTGATCTTATATATTATCCTTGTACTACAGAGACTCTGTACACTATCGGATCCCAGTCCAAAGCCGGTGACTGGCATAGAAAATGCATCCACTTAAGGGAAAAGCTTTTTTTTTTTTTTTCCAGAACACTGATTGCAATCTAAATGTGTTTATATCCATCTGCTAGGCTGCTGAGTGCAGGGCACAGAGGAGTGAGTTTGGATGAGATGACTTCCTCTCCCTCACTCACCCCTGATACCTCGCCACATCATATGACAGCAGTGTGAAGGAATACACAGCATCAGGAGGTATCAGGAGTGAGGGAGGGGGAGGAATTTGTCTCATTCAGACTCACTCCACTGTGCTGTGATCTCAGCACTGTAGCTGATGGATACATATAGACTGGAGCGATTTCTGCAGTCAGAACAGAAATATTGCAAAACAGTGCGAACAGTATCTGTGACTAAAGCCTGTCCAGACCGCACATTGCTGAGGTCCCTGTGGCTCTTTATTCACCAGGCGCACTACAACTCCCAGCACACCACCACTGTTAGGCCTATCCCCCATAGATGGCACTCATACATTTATGTTGTCACAGACACATAATAAAGGTTCTGGATCTTACATGTATCGTCCCTTCAGCTGGAGCGATATCACTGGGTAGTGAGCGATAATCATCTTATAAAGCTCCCAGGCAGTTACTCACCAGGTCAAACCTCTTGGCCAGCTCCACCTCATCTTCCTTCCTCACCATCTCGAAGAAGTCCAGATGCCTGGAACAAGAGACTGAAGATGAGGCCAGGGAGACATTGTAGACAAGAGACAGGCTACATCCATGGAAAGCTCCCGGATCAAGAGAATTACTAGGAAACTCTCCAGCCCATAACACACAGCCATGGAAACAATGTCAGAGGGAAGTGATCCGCGGTGCGTCACATCACAGGAAGGAAGGAAGGAAGGGAGGAAGGAAGGAAGGAAGGAAGGAAGGGGAGGGGAAGGGAGGAGGGAAAGGGAGGGAGGAAGGAAGGGAGGAAGAGAAGGAAGAGGAAGGAAGGAGAGGAAGGAAGGGAGGGAAAAAGAAGGAAGGAAAGAAGGAAGGAAGAAAGGAAGGAAGGGAGAAAGGAAGGAAGGAGGGAAGAAAGGAAGGAAGGAAGAAAGGAAGGAAGGGAGGAAGAAAGGAAGGAAGGAAGAAACGAAGGAAAGAAGGAAGGAAAGAAGGAAGGAAGGAAGGGAGGGAGGAAGGAAGGGAGGAAGAAAGGAAGGAAGGAAGAAAGGAAGGAAGGGAGGGAAGGTGGGAGGGAAGGAAGGAGGGAGGAAGAGAGGGAGGGAGGAAGAAAGGAAGGAAGGAAGAAAGGAAGGAAGGAAAGAAGGGAGAAAGGAAGGAAATGAAGGTAGGGAGAGAGGAAGGAAATGAAGGAAGGGAGAAAGGAAGGAAGGATAATGTGTACGAAAAGAAAGTCAGGTAATAAGAAGGAGAAGTGTGAGAGCTGGGGAGGAAGGAAGGAAGGAAATGAAGGAAGGAAGGAAATTAAGGAAGGGAGAAAGGAAGGAAATGAAGGAAGGGAGGAAGGAAGGGAGGAAGGGAGAAAGGAAGGAAGAAGAGAGGTAAGGAGGATAGTGGATACAAGAAAAGGTAGCAAAGAGGGAGGAAGAATAATGTGCAGGAAAAAAGTCAGGAAATAAAAGGTAAAAGTGTAAGAGATGGAAAGAAGGAAAAAGAAAATGGTAAGGAGGATAATAATGAAAAGGAAGGGAAGGAATTATAATGTAGATGAAAAATGGAGAAAAAAAAGAGAGAAGGGGAGAAGGAAGGTATGAAAGAAGGAAAAAGCAAGAGGTGAGGAGGATAGTGTTGAAAAGGGAAGAATAAGAGAAATGAATGAGGAAAAACAGCAGAAACAAAACATAAAAAGGAAGGAAGAATAATATAGATGAAAAGGAAATCAAGAAAAAGAAAGGTGAAGTGTAAGAGAAGCGGAGGAAGGAAAGAAGGAAAAAGGAAGACAAGTGAGGAGGATAGAGATGAGAAAGGAAGGGGCAAAGGAGGGAAGGAAAGAGAAAAGAAGGGCACAAAAAGAAAAGCTTAAAGGGAAAGCGGGAAAGCAAAAAGGAGAGTAAGAAAAGATGAATAATGTAGAAAAAACGGAAGAAAAGGATAAAAATTTAAGAGAAGGGAAGGTAGGTAGAACAGAAAGGGGGAAAGTAAGAGATGTTAGGAAAATAGTCTTGATCAGGGAAGGGAGCAAAGGGGGAAAGGATGAAAATAACAGAAAGGTATAAGGAATGGAGGGGAAGCAAAAAATATAGGAAGGAAGGATAATGTAGAAGAAAAGAAAAGGAAGGAAGGAAAAGTGTGAGAAAAGGGAAGAGAAAAGGAAGAAAGGTAAGGAAGATAATGGTGAGAAAAGAAGGATGGAAAAAGTAAAGTAAAGGGAAGAACAAGGTAAAGGAAGGAGGGGAAGCAAAAAAAGAAAGGTAGGAAGGAAAAATAATGTAGAAAAAAAAGGAAAGAGGGAAGGAAGAAAAAGGGAAACATAAGGGAGGGGAAGGCGAGAAAGCAGGAAGTGGAACCAGAAATGAGAGGAAAGAAGGAAGAAAAGAAAAAAGGAAGCAAAGAAAAGGGAAGGAGAGATGTAATAAAATGGGAGGAAAAAAAGTAGGAAAAAAGAAACAAAAGAAGAAAAGTAAAGAGGATAGTGGAAAAAATGAAATGGAGTGAAGGAAAATTGGAAGAAAAATAGGAAGGTAAGGGAGAGGAAAGGAAAAAAGCCAGAGGAGAGCAAACAAGAAAAGAAGAAAGGCTTGGGAAGAGAATGAAAGAAAAAAAGAAAGAGAAGCTGAAAGAAGGGAAGGAGAAATGGAAGAAAAGAGGAAAGAAAATAGGACGAAGGAAGAAAAAGAATAAGGGGAAAGAAGAAAGAAAAAAAGGTGAAAGAAAAAGTAGTGAACAATGAAACAAAGGATAGGGAGAGAGGGAGGGAAGAAAGGAGATAAGGAAAGGAAGGAGGGAATGAAAAGGGAAGAACAAGAGATAGGAGAGAAAGCAGGAAGGGGGAAACAAGAAAAAGAAGGAAGGTAAAAAATGGAAGCATGGAAAGTAAAAAGAATGTAAGTAAGGAAGAAAGAAAAAAGAAGGAAAGAAGTAAAGAGGCATGGAGAAGAATGGATAGGAAGCAAGCAAAGAAAGTCAGGAGTGAGGTAACGATGATATCGGGAAGAAAGAAAGGGAAGAAGGATAAGAAGACAGATAGAAGGAAAGTAATGGAGAGCAGCCAAGGAATCTGAAGGCCAGTGAGTAAGGTAATGGGCCGGAGAGGTCTGGCTGTGGGGTCGGTGCCCTCTACCTGTCCAGAGTGGCGTTTTCATGTTGTCTCAGCTTGTCAATAAGCGGCTGGATCCCCAACATCAGGAACTCGTATCTAAGATGCAACCGGAACTCCAGGTTATCCTGCAGGAGAGAGAGGAAACAGTCACAGCCCGGCTCCTTCGCTGCGGGATGTGCGGCTTTCTCTATGTGGCGCACTATAACCATTGCATGTTTAGCACTATTATTCTGGGGACACTAGTTACCTGGCACTGTTTTAGGGGCTCAATTTGTACAACACTGTTTTGAGGGGTTAAGTGTAACGATGACATTAGACCTGACGTGCAGTGTTTGTAGGCACCCCACAACATGGGGGTGCAGCAATAGAGGTGGTGATGGGTGAGGAGCCCAAAAACACTGGGGCACCAAATGCGATAGAGATGGGTCATGTCTGGAAGAAGGCATCATGGCGGTATGGACTGGATAAAGAAAATGGAAAAGTGGACAACTCAAGTGGACGACTCCAATCAGAGAAGATGTCACCTGTGAGTCAGTGGATACAGCTGCAGTGCAATCACTTGTATGTCTGCAGAGCCTGTGTACAACTGGCATTTACCCCTTTATGGTCACTGGATGGCTAAATATTGGTAATAGTGTAATAGTTTATATTCAGGAACAGTATGGCAGTATTATTCAGTCACTATGTGGTGGTGATATTGTGATCAGAGTGTGGCCATATTATTCAGTCACTATGTAGTAGTGATATGTGGTCATGATGTTGTAGTATAATTCTGTCACTTTGTGGTGGTGATATGTTGTCATGATGTTGCGGTATTATTCAGTAACTATGTTCTAGTGATAAGTGCTCATGGTGTAGAGGTAATATTCAGTCATTAAGTGGTGATGATATGTGGTCATGGTGTGGCGATATTATTCAGTCACTATGTTGTGGTGATATGTGATCATGATGTTCCGGTATTATTCAGTCACTATGTAGTGGAGATATGTGGTCATAATGTTGCAGTATTATTCAGTCCCTCTGTGGTGGTGATATGTGGTGGTATTATTTAGTCACTAAGTGGGGGTGATATGTGATCATGGAGTTGTGGTATCATTCAGTCACAATGAGGTAGTGATATGTGGTCATAATGTGTCAACATTATTCAGTCACTATGTGGTGGTGTTATGTGATCATGGTGTAGTGGTATTAGTCAATCACTATCTGGTGGTGATATGTGGTCATGGTGTACTGATATTATTCAGTCACTTTCTGGTGGTGATATGTGATCCTGGTGTGGCATTATTATTCAGTCACAATGTGGTGTTTATATGTGGTTATGGTGTTGTGGTATTATTAAGTCACTATGTGTTGGTGATATGTGGTTATGATGATGTGGAGGTATTATTCAGTCACTATGTGGTCATGATGTGGCGGTATTATTCAGTCCTTATGTGGTGGTCAAATGTGGTCATGTTGTGGTGGCATTATTCAGTCACTATGTGGTGGTGATATATGGTCATCGTGTGGCAGTCTTATTGGGCAACTCCAGTGAGAGAAGATGTCACCTGTGAGTCAGTGGGATTTAGCTGCAGTGCAATCACTTATATGTCTGAAGAGCCTGTGTACAACTGGTATTTACCCCTATATGGTCAATGAATGGCAGGAATATTGGTAGTAGTGTAATAGTTTATATTCAGGAACTGTAGAGGAGGTGGAGGTATTATTCAGTCACTATGTGATCATGGTGTGGAATTAATATTAAGTCACAATGTGGTGTTGATATGTGGTCATGGTGTTGTGGTATCATTAAGTCAGTATGTGGTGGTGATATATGATCATAGTGTGGCAGTCTTATTGGGCAACTCCAGTCAGAGAAGAGGTCACCTGTAAGACACTGGATTTAGCTGCAGTGCAATCACTTATATGCCTGAAGATTCTGTGTATAACTGGTATTTACCCCTATATGGTCAATGAATTTCAGGAATATTGGTAGTAGTGTAATTGTTTATATTCAGGAACTGTATGGCGGTATTATTCAGTCACTATGTGGTGGTGATATGTGAACATGGCGTTATTATTCAGTCACTATGTGGTGGTAGTATGTGGTCATGATGTTGTGGTATTATTCAGTAACTGTGTAGTGGTGATATGTGGTCATGGTGTGGTGGTATTATTTAGTCACTATGTGGGGGTGATAATATGATCATCGTGGCAGCATCATTCAATCACTCTGTGGTGGTGATATGTGGTCATAATGTGGCATTATTATTCAGTCATTATGTAGTGGTGATATGTGATCAAGGTGCTGTGGTATTGTTCAGTCATTATTTGGTGGTTATATTTGGTCATGGTGTTGCAGTATTATTCAGTCACTATGTGGTGTTGATATGTGATTATGGTGTTGTGGTATTATTCAGTTAATATGTGGTGTTGATATGTGATTTTGATGTGGTGGTATTATTCAGTTGCTATGGGGTGGTGATATGTGGTCATGATATAGGGGTATTATTCAGTCTCTACATTGTTGTGATATGTGATCATGGTGTGGTGTTATTCAGTCATTATTTTGTGGTAATATGTAATCATGGTGTGACAGTATTATTCAGTCATTATGTGGTGGTGATATGTGATCATGGTGTGTGGTATTATACACTCAATATGTGGTGGTGATATATGATCATGATGCTGTGGTATCATTCAGTCACTATGTGGCTGTGATATGTGGTCATGTTGTGGAGGTATTATTCAGTCACTATGTCGTGGGGATATGTGATCATAGTGTGGCGGTGTGACTCAGTCACTATGTGGTGATATGTGGTTATGGTATGATGGTATTATTCAGTCACTTTGGGCGATATGTATGAACAGGGCTGCGCCAGAAGTCTGGAGATTTTTCAGCCCGAAAACTAGTGCTGTTGTCTATATTTTTAATCAGGCACACTCCAATATCAGGCGCATTACAAAGCGCCCGCGACACTTACCTGAGCCAGAAGTGTCACTTTGTAGCTAGAAACGCTAATTCTACGCTAATGAGATCATAAAAATGGCGCCTAGGCGCCAAAAATCATACATGTTGCCCTATGTGGTGGTGAAATATGGTCGTGGTGTGGTGATATTATTCAGTCACTGTGTGGTGGTGACATGTGGTCATAGTGTTGTGGTATTATTAAGTCACTATGTCGTGGTGCTATATGGTTTTGTAGTGGTGGTATTATTTAGTCATTATGTGGTGGTGATATGTGATCATGGTGTTGTGATATTACTCAGTCACTATATGGTGATGATTTGGGGGTCATGGTGTGGAGTTATTATTCAGTCACTATGTGGTGGTGATGATATGTGATCATGACATGGCTGCATTATTCAGTCACTATGTGGAGATTATATGTGGTCATGATGTGGCTGCATTATTCAGTCACTATGTGGTGGTGATATGTGATCATGGTGTTGCAGTATTATTCAGGGTCTATATAGTGGTGATATGTGGTCATGATGTGGTGGTATTATTCAGTCACTATGTAGTGGTGATGTGGTCATGGTGTGGTGGTATCCATATTATTTAGGTGAGATCCTAGTAATACTTTTATTTTGGCCCTCCTCTACTGAAGGGAGCTGTATATGATTGGGGGAACTTGGGGGTTGTTACAGGTGTGGCCAGGTGTGATGCTGATGCTTGTTTGTAGAGTGTAAGCTCTCAGGGGCAGGGCCCGCTCTCCTTCTGGATCAGTCTAATATTTAGTGTTACTATTGTATTTATCCCGATCATATCTTCTGCATCCGATCCTCTTGACTTGCAGTAAATGGAGCTTCAAAGAAAAAATGATGTAATATGTTTGAACAGGGCTCGAGGGCCTGATGGGTCCCCCCCCTATGTTGCTACATGTTAGGAGGTATGGCCCTGAGTCCACTGTGGGCCGCTCATTCACACGCTGCTCATCTACATGCTTCATCATCCACACGCTGCTTACAGTGGGTACAGAAAGTATTCAGACCCCTTTACATTTTTCACTCTTTCTTTCATTGCAGCCATTTGGTAAAATCCAATAAGTTCATTTTTTGCTCATTAATTTCCCCCCCCCCCCCATCTTGAAAGGAAAAAGCAGAAACTTAGATATTTTTGAAAGGGTTTTTAAACAAAAAAAAAACTAAAACCTATCCATTGGTCATGGGTATTAAGCCCCTTTGTGGGACACTCTTTTTTTAACCCCAACATGGTTTCCTTTTCCCCTTTGATCCCCCTTGGGGATGGTTCTTCCCTTCATTGGGGTCCAGCGGGTTTTTAAAAATTAAAGCTGATTGGACTTGATTGGGAAAAGGCACACCCCTGTCTTTTAAAAAAAAAGGGGCTTCAAACGGGGTCAATTTTTGGCCCAAATTAAAAAATTGTCAGGGCAAAATTGGAAGGTTAAAAAGGGGGAAGGGTTTTTTAAGGAACCTTTCCCAAAGGAAAATTGGGGGCCCAAAATTTGGGCCCGACCCAACAAGAATCGGGGGGAAAAAAGGGGGGGTTAAAGAAAGAATTTCCCCCGGGGCAAGTAAGGGGGGTTCCTAATTGTCCCCACATTTGGGTTTTCTATTAAATTTTTTTTTCCCTAAAATTTGGGGGGAAAAAAGTTTGGGACGGAACCCCAACTTTCCTCGGAACCCCAGCCGTTTCCCGGGGGCCCCAACAACCCCAATCGTGGGAAAAAAAAAGAGAAAGGGGGCCCCCTATGAAAAAGGGAAAAAAGAAGCCCAAAGTAAAACTGGGGCCCCCGGGGGGCCCTCCGGGGAGATGGGAATGCAGGAGAGAAGGAATTGGGGGGGAAAAGCCCCCCCCAAAAAGTAAAGAATAAAACCGCGGGGCCCCCTTCCGGGCAGTCCGGGGGCCTTTTGGAAAAATGGGCCGAACGGAACCCTCTCCTCAGTGCAAGACATGGGAAAAAGCCCCCGAGGGAAAGGGGGCCTTCCCGTGCAAGCCCTAGGAACCCGCAGACGGAAGCCCTTCCTCAAGTGCAAGCCCTGGGGAAACCCGCAAAACGGGGAAGCCTCCTCAGTCAAGAATAGGAAAGCCCGGGAAAAAAAGGGCCCTCCCCTTCGGGGTAAGGGGGGGGGGTTTTTTGGAAAGCCGCCGACGGAACCCTCTCCTCGTTAAGACTAAAAAGGGCCCGCAGAGGGAAAAGGCCTCTCCTAGTGAAAGGGAACAGGGAAAAAGTGCAGAGGGGAAGGCCCTTTTCCTCAGTCAAGACATGGGAAAAGCCCAGACAAAAAGCCTCTCCTCATTTCAAGACTTTGGAAAAGCCCCTTTGGGAAAAAAGGACCGGAAAACGGGGCCTCTCCTCAGTGAAAAGACAAGGAAACCCGAAGAGGGAAAGCCTCCCCTCAGTGCAAGCATGGGGAAAGCCGCAAAACGGAAGCCCCCTCCTCATTTCCAAGACTTTGGAAACCCGCGAGGGAAAACCCCTTCCTCAGTGAAAGAAAAGGGGGAAACCCGAAGAACGGAAGCCTCCCCTCGGGTGCAAGACATATGAAACCCCGCACGGTACCCTTCCTCATTTAAAGGGAATAGGAAAGCCCAGACGGAACCCTTTCCCTTTTCAGTGAAAGACATAGGAAAGCCGCAGAGGGAAGGGCCTCTCCTCAGTGAAAGCCCTTGGAAAGCGCAGACGGGGGTTTCCCCTAAAGTGCTGACATAGGAAAGCCGAAAAGGGGAACCCCTCTCCTCAGTGCAAGACATAAAAAACCCAAGACGGAAGCCCCCTCCTCAGTCCCAAGACAGGGGGAAAGCCCGACAAAACCCTCTCCTAGTGCAAGACTTTGGAAAGCCCAGACGGGGCCTCTCCTCATTTGCAAGACTTGGGGGAATTGGCCGCAGACGGAGCCTCTCCTAAATGAAAGACTGGGAAAAAACCCCGGCAGACAAAAAGCCCCCCCTCTTTTGCGGGACATAGGAAACCCGAAAGAGGGGAACCCTCTCCCCCGGGGCAAGACTTTTGGGGGGAAAGGGAAGTTTTGGAAAGACGGAAAAAAGGCCTCTCCTCAGTGGGGCCCTGGGAAAAACCCGGCAGACGGAAGCCTCTCCTCATTTTGGCAAGAAAAATGGGAAAAGGGCCCAGACGGAACCCTCTCCTCAGTCCCAAGAATGGGGAAAGCCCAGAGGAAAGTTTTCTCCCCCTTTGCAAGACATAGGAAAGCCGCGAGGGAAACCCCTCTCCTAGGGGTGGGCCCAACCCCCCTCATAAGAAAAAGCCGCAGAGGAAAACCCTTTCTCCTAAATGCAAGCCCAAACCCAAGGGAAAGCCTTCCCCGGGGGAACGGAACCCTCCCCTAAATCCCAAGGGGACTTTGGGGAAAAGCCGCAGGGGAAAGCCTTCCTCGTGAGGCATGGGGAAACCCGGCCCGGAAAAGCCTTCCTCATTTTGAAAGACTTGGGGAAACCCGCAAAAGGAAAAGCCTCCCCTAAATGCAAGCCCTTTGGAAAAAGGCAGAGGGAAACCCCTTCCCCAAGTTGGGCAAAAGGACCCATCAGGAAAGGGCCCGCAGACAAAAGGGCCTTTCCCCCGTGCAAGACATGGGGGAAACCCGCAGACAAAAGGCCTCTCCTAAATGCAAGACTTGGGGAAAAGCCGCAGAGGGAAGCCTCTCCTCAGTGAAAGGACTTTGGAAAAGCCGTAGGAAGCCTCTCCCCCGTTGCAAGACTTGGGAAAAAGCCAAGAGGGAACCCTTTTCCTCAGTGCGGGGGAACATAGGAAAGCCGCAGAGGAAGCCTTCCTCAGTGCAAACTTTGGAAAGCCGCAGACGGAAAACCTCCCCTCAGTGCGGAAACATGGGAAAGGGCCGCAGGGGAAAGCCTTCCTCAGGAAGACTTAGGAAACCCAAGAGGGGGAAAACCCTCTCCTCGTGAAAAGGAAAAGGGGGAAAAAAGCCGGAGGAAGCCTCTCCTAAATTGAAGGGAAACATGGGGAAACCGCAGAGGGAAGCCTTCCTCCTAAATTTTTGGGGGGGGGCCCAAGGGAAACATAGAAAGCCGCAGAGGGAAACCCCCCTTCCTCAGTGAAAGGACAAAAAAAGCCGCAGAGGGAAACCCTCTCCTAAAATTGCAAGACATGGGAAAACGCGCGGGGGGGCCCTCCCCCCCTTGAAAGGACATAGGAAAGCCGCAGACCAAAAGCCTTCCTCAGTGAAAGAATAAAAAGCTGCAGGGGAAGCCTTCCTCAGTGAAAGGGACATAGGAAACCCGCAGACGGAACCCCTTTTTTTCCTCAGTGCGGCATGGGAAAGCCGCAGGGGGAAGCCTCTTCCTAAATGCAAGACATAGGAAACCCCGCAGACGGAATTTTTCCCCTTTCAGTGCAAGAAAAAGGGAAAACCCCGCAGTGGGAAGTTTCCTTTTTTTAAATTTTTCCTAAGTGCGACTTAGGAAAGCGCAGAGGGGGAACCCTCCCCCCCAAAAGTTGGAAACCAATTTAAAAACATAGGAAAAGCCGCGAGGAAGCCCTCCTCTTCCCAAGACATAGGAAGGCAGAGGGGAACCCTTTCCTCAGTGAAAGGACATAGGGGAAAGCCGGCCCCAAAAAACGGAACCCCAAACCTTCCTCGTGCAAGACATAGGAAACCGCAAAAGGGAAGTTTTCTGCTAGGCAAAAATAGGAAACCCGCAGACGGAACCCCTCTCCTCAGTGAAAGGGACAAAAAAAAGCCCAGACGGAAGCCTTCCTCGTGCAAGAAATGGGGAAAGCCACAGAGGGGAAGCCTCTCTCAGTGAAAGGGGAACCTGGGAAATGCCCCCAGCCGGGGGTTTCCCATGAAGGGTTAGAAAGGAAAAGATTTTTTGTTTCTGGGGAAAAGACGAAAAATTTTAAATTTTTTGGTGGTTTTTAAAAAACCCCGGGAGGGAAGAAAAAACCCGGGGGGGCCTCCCCTCATGCCCAATAAAACCCAGCAAGGACCAACATGGGCCCGAGGGGGGAAAGCATTGGGGCCAAAGGGGGCCCCCCAGGGAAACATGGTGTGGGTTGCATCCCCTATGGGGGGCCCAAGGGGGGTTCCCAGTAAATGGTTGGGGGGCAACAAGCCCTTTGGGGGGGGGCCCACATGGGGGGGGCCCCCGGGGCCAAAAAAGGAAAGGGGGAGTTTGGCCAAATTGGTGGGGGGCCCCCCAATCAGAATAGGGGCAGGGAAACCCCCAATGGGGGGGAAAGGCAGACAAGGCTTGGGGCAGGGACATGGGGGGGAACCCTTCCCCCATAAAAATGGGGGCCCGGGGTGCCCAATGGGGGGGGCAGGGAATGGGGCCTTAGGGGGGCCCCCAATTTGAAACATGGGGAGGGGCCCCTTAAAGGCTAGGGGGGCGGGGGGAAACCCCACCAGGGGGTTTGGAAAAGGGGGAACCCCATCAGGAAAATGGGGGCAGGGCCCCCCGGGTGGTTTGGGCGCATCGGGGGCCCTTATGGGGGAAAGGACAATGGGGGGGGGCCACCTCAGGGCATAAAAAAGTGAAAAACCCCTTTTTGGTGGGTGGGCCAGCAACCCCCCTTGTTGGGGCCAAAGGGAAACCTAAAGGGGGGGCCCCTTCAGCGCAAATTTTTTTTGGGGGTGGGGGGGGGGCCTTTGGTTGGAAAGGCAGAAACCCCCCAAGGCATGGGGGGCGGGAAACAAACTTTTGGGGGCAAGAATAAACCCCAGGGGCCCTTTCCCCGGGTGGGGAAAAAAAACCCCAGCATTGGGGCCTTTGGGGGCCCCAGGGAGTTTAAAAACATGGGGCGAGGTTCCCATCGCTTAAAAACGGGGGCCCCCCAGTGAAAACTTTGGGGGAGGGCAGCCCCCCAGGAAGGGGGCGAGGACAAAGGTTCCCCTTGGGGGCCCGCAAAGGGCCTTTCGGGGGGCCGGGACAACCTTTGGGGAAAACATAAAAAATGGGAGGGCCCCAGGGAAACATGGTGGGGGGACCCTCCCTAATGGGGCAAGGAAAGGTGGGGGCCCCCCGGAAAACAGGGGCCAGGGGCCCCCCAGTGTGAAAAAACACGGTGGGGGACCCCCAGTAAAAAGGGGGGGCCCCGGGACCCCTTGGGTGGGGGCCCAGAGGGGGCCCTTTGGGCGGTTTGGAAACTGGTGGGGCCATTCAAAAAATGGGGGCAGAGGGAACCCCCATGGTGGGGGCGGGCCTTTTCCTGGGGGGCAAAACATGGAAAGGGGGGGCCCTTCGGGAAAAACGGGGGGGCAAGGGTTTTAATTTGAAACTTGGGGGAGCGGAACCCTTCCCCCAGGCAAAACGGGGGGTTTTTGGGAAACCACATGGGGGGGGGCTGCTCGGGGGCATGGGGAAGGGAACAAGGGTGGGGGGCCCACCCATCCCCCCAAAATGGGGCCCAGGGGACAAATGGTGGGGGCAGCATGGGGGTAGGGGGGGAAAGGGGAACAGGGGGGGGGGCCATAAAGGTTATGGGGGAGGGGACACAGGGTTTGGGGGGGCAGATCAGGCTTTAGGGGGCAGTGGACACAGGGTTTGGGGGCAATTTTTCATGCTAGGGGGGGCAGTGCCCACATGGGGGGGAGGCACCCAATCAGGCAAAGGGGGGCAGTGAAATTTGGGTGGGGGCAGCACCCAGGTTTTGGGGGGGCAGTGCCCACATGGGGGGGGGCAGCTTTCAGGTAGGGGGGCATTTGCCCACATGGGGGGGGGGCCGGCTCAGGTTAGGGGGGCGGGGGACATTTGGGGGGGGCCCAGCACCAGCTTGGGGGCAGGGAAACAGGGGGGGCGCATCAGGCTAGGGGGGAAAAGTGACATTGGTGGGGGCAGCATCAGGCTAGGGGGGGCAGGGGACACTTGGTGGGGGCACTTTGGCTAGGGGGGCAGGACACTTGGGGGGGGCAGCATCAGGCTATGGGGGGCAGTGAACAGGGTTTGGGGGTCCAGCTTCAGGCTTTGGGGGCAGTGACACTTGGTGGGGGCAGCATCTTTCTATGGGGGCGTGACACTGGGGGGGGGGCGGGCATGGTTAGGGGCGGGGGACACATGGGTGGGGGCAGAATCAGGCTATGGGGGCGTGAACATGGTGGGGGCGGGGGAAAAGGGGGGCAATCAGGTATGGGGGCAGTAAGGCCAATGGGGGGGGGAACCTTTTGGGGGGGGCAGGGACACATGGGGGGGGGGCAGCACCCGGGGGCTTTTGGGGGCCCCAGTTGACACATGGTGGGGGGCACATCATCTAGGGGCGGGGGAGACACTTTTGGGGGGGGCAGCTTTCAGGAAAGGGGGGGCGGGGAAAAAAATGGTGGGGGCGCATAGGCAAGGGGGGGCGGGGAAACCATGGGGGGGGCAGATCGGCTACGGGGGGCGGGGACACAGGGTTTGGGGGGCAAATAAAGGCTATGGGGGCGGAAACATGGGGGGGGGGCAGCATCAGGCTAGGGGGGCCCGGGGGGTGACACTGGTGGGGGCGCATCGGCCTATGGGGTACAGGCAAAGGGTTTAAAGGAAAGAAAAAATGCGGCTCAGTTCAGAGATCCTGGTTTTAAAAACCCTCTTCCGGACGCTCTGGACCTCAGACGGGGCCCGAAAGTTCTTCTTCCAACAAGAAATCCCCAAAAAAAAGCGCACAGCTAAAATAACAAAGAAGCGTTAAAGAAAACTCTGTGCCCATTTTTGCGGCCCAGCCGGGACCCGGGACCAAAAACCCAAGGAGCATTTTCGGAGGGACCTAAAAAGGGGGCCCCAAACCAACATTAAACCAAACCCAAACCTGAGGAAAAAACCCCGGAGATTTGAAAGGGAAAAGAAGGAAAAGGACCCCAAAATTTTCCAGGTGTGCTTCATTCCCAAAAAGGGTTCTTTGGCTGCCCCGCTAAAAAGGGGGTTTTTAAATCTTTTATAAAGCAAAGGGTCTGATACTTAGGGGCCCATGGGGATTTCAGTTTTTTTTGTCTAATAAATTTGCAAATAAAAATCTTAATTTTTGTTTTTTTTTTTTTTTTCAAGATGGGGGGGGGGAGGGGGGCAGAATTACAAACAATTTAGCAAAAAATGAACTTTTTGGATTTTACCCCAAAAGGCTGCAATGAAAGAAAAAAGGGGAAAAATTTTAAAGGGGGGCTGAAAACTTTTTTTACCCCACTGTATCTACAACTGGCTCATCCTCCCAGGGAAATTTTTTCCATAAAATTGTTTAGTTTATAGAAAAAAAGATTCCAGGATTGACTCGGCCCCTTTTTGGAAAAAACCTTTTGGTTGTTTAGAAAAAGAGAAAAGGGAAATTTAGGTGTCAGGAGCCATTTAAAAAACAGCCCCTCAGCTTCCTACAACTCTGTGCGGGAAGGGGGGGCAGTGATCCCTTTCGTCCCAGCAAAAATGGGTGGAAAACCGGAACCCCAAACACCCTGCAGCCCAACCCAGACAGATACCCGGCGGGGACGAGCTTCCCAGAACCCGTAATCACAGCGCACACATTGTTATGGCTCCAGTGACACAGAGCAGAGTGCGCCCTACGTGACGGCGAATGTTCCGCCTCTCCCATATGTTCTCTGTCCTGCGGAGCTTAATCCCAGGATTTCCGAACTCATTGCTTCCCCGCATGAGAACATTCACAGATTCCCAGCAAATTCTACGGCGGAAACTCTCCAGAGCACTGATCCCAAAATCTACGACCCAAATTTTCCCGCCGGGACAATTAAAACAAAGCTGAGGGGCACAAAAATTTGGCAAGATGATCTTTTTTATCTATCCATTTTCTATCTATTTTTCTATTCCCCATCTATTATCTATCTATTTTATTATTTTCTATCCCCATTTTATCTATCTATCCAAACTATCCCATAACTATCTATCTAAACTAAATTAATCTATCTAATTTTATCTATCTATCTATCCCATATCTTTTCTTTTCTATCTCATAAACTATTTCTTCCCATCTATATCTATCCCCATCTATCTTTCCTATTATCTATCTAAAATTTTAAACTTTTTCTAATTTTCTATTAAATTTTTATCTATCTATCTATTTATCTATCCATATCTATCTATTATTATCACCCAAATTTTCTATCTATCCCATATTTTATTATCTATCCCATCCCCCTTTTTATCTTTTCTATCTATTCTATTATTATCTATCTCATAATTTTAATTTCTATCTATTTTATCTATCTATCTTTCATATTTATCTTTTTCTATCCAATCTAACCATCTATCCCATATCTATCTATCCCCATTCCCATTACTATCTATTTTCTATCTATCCATCTATCCCCCTTTTATTATCCCCTCTATCCCCATCTATTTTATTCATATCTTTTTTTTTTTTTTCCCCCCTATCTATCTATTTTATTTTATCCCTTCTATTATTCCTTTTTATTATCTATCTTTTTATCTATCCCATATTAAACTTCCATCTTTTCCAAACTATCTTTTCCATTCTATCTATTTATCTATCTATCTTTATATCTATCTATCCCATTTTTATATCTTATCTTTCTATCTCATATCTATCCCAAAACTATTATTCTTAAACCTCTTTTCTATTTTCTATCCCTATCTATCTATTATTTATTTTCTATCCCATATTTCTATTTTATCTCTAATCTTATTCTATCTAAACTCATTTTTCTATCTATCTTTTATTTATTTTAAACTATCTATCTAATCTATCTATCTCATATCTATCTATTTTATCTATTATCTATCTATCTTTTTTTCTATCTATCTATCTATCTCAAAATTTTTTATCTATCTATCTCATATCTATCTTCTATCTATCTCAAATCTTTTTCTTTTTCTATCTTTTTCTATCTATTTATCTATATATCTCATATTATCTATCTCCTTTATCTATTTCATATCTATCTATCTATTATCTATCTATCTATGTAACTAACCCTAATTTTTCTAAATTTTTCTAAACTTCTATTAATTTTATTTATTTCATATCTATCTTGTCTCCACATTACAAACCCCTATAGAAAAATGTGGTTTGACCTTCCCCAGGGCCGGCGTTGGGACGGGATTTTTGAAGGGAAATTTTTGGGGGTTTTTCGGGGTTGGGCTTTTGTCCCCGATATCTCCCTATACTTCTGTCGAGTTCATTCAGCAGCGTTGCGGGAAAAAAGGGGTTTTAAATTATAAAGATGCAGACTTTTTTCCTTTACCGGCAAAGGAAAAGGGGGTTTCCCCCCAATGCTCCTCGTTACTTTCTATACTCAGATACTTGTGTTCTTTTGGGAATAGCAGCTCTGGGGGCGACGAAGGGTTTACCAGGGTGGTTGGCCCCTTTATTCAGTCAACCCCCTCACAATTTTTTATACAATTTCAAAAAAAGTCCCGTACACCCTTCACATTTTAAAAACAATATTTTCACAAAAGTCAGACACCCCCCTCATTTTAAAAACAATTTCAAAAAAAGTTAACACCCTTTTCCCTTTTCTTACGTGTCCCCACAAAAGTCATTACCCCCCTTCCATTACATACAGTGTCTCACAAAAGTCATTACACCCTTCACATTACATACAGTGTCTCACAAAAGTCACTACACCCCTCACATTATATACAGTATCTCACAAAAGTCAGTACACCCTTCACATTATATACAGTGTCTCACAAAAGTCAGTACACCCTTCACATTATATACAGTGTCTCACAAAAGTCATTACACCCTTCACATTATATACAGTGTCTCACAAAAGTCAGTACACCCCTCACATTATATACAGTGTCTCACAAAAGTCAGTACACCCCTCACATTATATACAGTGTCTCACAAAAGTCAGTACACCCCTCACATTATATACAGTGTCTCACAAAAGTCAGTACACCCCTCACATTATATACAGGGTCTCACAAAAGCATTCACCCTTAACATTATTAACAGTAGTCATCACAAAAGTCAGTACACCCCTCACATTATATACAGTATCTCACAAAAGTCAGTACACCCCTCACATTTCTGTAAATATTGTATTCTATCTTTTCATGGGACAACACTGAGGATCTGACCCTGATACAATGTAAAGTAGTCAGTGCCCGGCTTGTATCACAGGGGAGAACTCACAGCATCAATGTCTATGGGGACAAAAGTGAGGACACCCCTGTGACAACAAAAGTGAGTACACCCCTAAGTGACAATAAAAGTGAGGACACCCTTAAGTGACAACGAAAGTGAGTACACCCCTAAGTGACAACTAAAGTGAGTACACCCCTAAGTGACAACAAAAGTGAGTACACCCCTAAGTGACAATAAAAGTGAGGACACCCCTAAGTGACAATGAAAGTGAGTACCACACTAAGTGACAACAAAAGTGAGAACATCCCTAAGTGACAATGAACAAATTGTACCCAATTTGCAATTTTCTCTCCCAGTGTCGTGCGATTCGTTAATATTACAAGGTGTCAGGTGTGAATGGGGAGCAGGTGTGTTACATTTGGTGTTATCGCTCTCACACTCTCTCATATTGGTCACTGGAAGTTCATCATGGCTCCTCATGGCAAAGAACTGTCTGAGGATCTGAAAACAGAATAGTTGCTCCACATAAATATGGCCGAGGCTATAAGAAGAAGCCAACGCCCTGACACTGAGCTGCAGCGCGGGGGCCAAGACCATACAGCGGTTTAACAAGACAGGTTCCACTCAGAACAGACCTCACCATGGAAAACTCTTCTACAGATGATGCACAAGAAAGCCCGCAAACAGTTTAATGAAGACAAGTAGACTAAGAACCTGGATTACTGGAACCATGTCCTGTGTCTGATGAGACCAAGAGAAACTTATTTGGTTCAGATGGTGTCAGGCGTGTGTGGCGGCAACTAGGTGAGGAGTACAAAGACAAGTGTGTCCTGCCTACAGTCAAGCATGGTGGTGGGACGGTCATGGTTTGGGACTGCATGGGAGCTGCCGGCTGTGGGGAGCTACAGTTCATTGAGGGAACCATGAATGCCAACATGTACTGTGACATCCTGAAGCAGAGCATGATCCCCTCCCTTCTGGGCCACAGGGCAGTATCCAACATGATAACACCCCAAACACCTCCAAGACAACCACTGCCTCGCTAAAGAGACTGAGGGTAAAGGTGCTGGACTGGCCAAGCGTCTCCAGACCTAAACCCTATTGAGCGCTGGTTTGTATTGAAATTATATCAATAATTAGATAAAAACTTTCAATAATTTTCTACATTTTTATGACATTAATTGTCATTCAGGGTCACTTAGGAGGCAAATCCAGAGACAGAAGCCATGTGCGGCGCGTATCTGACATCACTGACAGGAACTCTGGTCACTTAGACTGAAAATTATCAATAAAGATGAAACGTGCAGAGATCATTATATTCAGATCTGCTGCTCTGGTGACGTCAGTGCAGCAGATATAAACCAAGTAAGTGATTCTCATCAAAACAGACATTTTTAGCTAAACATATGGGCTACGGTTACTAAGGAGTGAGTCAGAGGATGTTGAGGTTTTACATTATGGAAGGGGCGTAGTTTAAAGAGCAATACTAGAATAATTTATTATACTTATGACAAGGACAGCTCATAAATTGGGATCACTAATCCTATTATTCCTCAGGATTAATCAGATCATTTGTATAGTAGAAGCTTGTCGCTGTTGTAAGATAAATTCTGTCTCATAAGAGTAGCTGTTATTTCACAAGCTCATACAGCTACAACTCTGAAAATCCAACTGCTATACAACTGCCCTTATGTAAAGGAATATAACTGCTATAATACTGCTCCTATGTACAAGAATATAACTCCTATAATACTGCTCCTATGTACAAGAATATAACTTCTATAATACTGCCCTCTATGTACAAGAATATAACTACTATAATGCTGCCCCCTATGTACAAGAATATAACTACTATAATACTACTCCTATGTACAAGAATATAACTACTATAATACGGCTCTTTTGTACAACAATATAACTACTATAATGCTGCTCCTATGTACAAGAATATAACTACTATAATACTGCCCCTTATGTACAAGAATATAACTACTATAATACTGCCCCTTATGTACAAGAATATAACTACTATAATACTGCCCCTTATGTACAAGAATATAACTACTTAATACTGCCCTATGTACAAGAATATAACTACTATAATACTGCTCCTATGTACAAGAATATAACTACTATAATACTGCTCCTATGTACAAGAATATAACTGCTATACTACTGCTCCAATGTACAAGAATATAACAGCTATAATACTGCCCCCTATGCAAAAGAATATAACTACTATAATACTGCTCCTATGTACAAGAATATAACTACTATAATTATGCCCCTATGTACAAGAATATAACTACTATAATACTGCCCCTATGTACAAGAATATAACTACTAATTATACTGCCCCCCATTTACAAGAATATAACTACTATAATACTGCTCTCTATGTACAAGAATATAACTACTATAATACTGCTCCTATGTACAAGAATATAACTACTATAATACTGCTCCTATATACAAGAATATAACTACTATAATACTGCTCCCTATGTACAAGAATATAACTAATATAATACTGCCTCTATGTACAAGAATAACTACTATAATACAGCCCCTATGTACAAGAATATAACTACTATAATACTGCTCCCTATGTACAAGAATATAACTACTATAATACTCCTCCTTATGTACAAGAATATAACTACTATAATACTGCCCCCTATGTACAAGAATATAACTACTATAATAGTGCTCCTATGTACAATAATATAACTACTATAATACTGCCCCCTATGTACAAGAATATAACTACTATAATACAGCCCTATGTACAAGAATATAACTACTATAATACTGTCCCCTATGTACAAGAATATAACTACTATAATACTGCCCTATGTACAAGAATATAACTACAAATAATACGCTCCTATGTACAAGAATATAGTTACTTTATTACTGCCTCTATGTACAAGAATATAACTACTATAATACTGTCCCCTATGTACAAGAATATAACTACTATAATACTGCCTCCTATGTACAAGAATATAACTACACCCCTCACATTATATACAGCATCTCACAAAAGTCAGTGCACCCCTCACGTTATATACAGCATCTCACAAAAGTCAGTGCACCCCTCACGTTATATACAGCATCTCACAAAAGTCAGTGCACCCCTCACATTATATACAGCATCTCACAAAAGTCAGTACACCCCTCACATTATATACAGTATCTCACAAAAGTCAGGACACCCCTCACATTATCTACACTCTCTCACAAAAGTCAGGACACCCCTCACATTATCTACAGTATCTCACAAAAGTCAGGACACCCCTCACATTATAGATAATGTCCTGACTTTTGTGAGATACTGTATGCACTGTATGTTCCGGGTTCCTTCACTTTTACACTCATTTTTCCAGCGGCCCCCAGTGTCCCGGCCGTAGCCGCTAATGACAGGAGTTCTTATCCATCATCTTGGACACATAGCCCGGAGCACGTGTCAGTCCCGGTGATGTGTGCAGACAGACATATGGACTCAATTGTGGAGGGGAAATTCCTGCTGTGATAAACGGGGCTGGAAATCCGAGGAATATGCAGAATGCACAAGACCCCGAGTCCTCACATTGTTGCAACTCTATCAGCGAGGACAGGAAAGCTGGGTGACTACCAACATGGCCGACACAGAGAGGGAGGTCATCACTGGATGGATGTAGATAGGATCACAAAACCTGCATGACAACCCGAGAACCAGTGGCCCTAAGGATAATGGCCGCGATACCTAGTGTATGGCATATACATATACTATAGGTATGATATGTACTGCATGGAGATGGTACACATTGTAGGCATGTGATATATACTGCACAGGTATGAAACATAATGTATGGTAGTTGTACACTGTATATTTATTATAGGTATGTACATATTGGATAGTATGATATATACTTCACAGGTACTACAGGTATCATCTGACCTATATGAAGAGGACATATAATGTACAGGTATTGTAGCTATAAAATATATTGTATCCAGAGGTATAATAGGTCTAGTACATATGGTATGGGGTGATATATACTGTACATGTATTATCGGTATAGAACATTATATAGGGAATAATGTATAGTAACATATCCCGTGATATAAACAACACCATATTGTATGCAGAGATATAATAGGTATGGTACATACTGTATGTGTATAATTCATACGGTAAAGATATCATAAGTATAATACATACAGCATATATATGATACTGCACAGGTACCATAGGTATCATATGTACTGTATGAAGATTATATATAATGCACAGTTATTGTAGATATAAAATATATTATATGCAGAGGTATAATAGGTATGGTACATGCAGTATGGGGGTGATATATACGGTACATGTATTATTGGTATAGAACATAATATAGAGAATAACATATATACAGTACAGGTATTGTAAATATAAAACATATGGAATGAAACAATGTAGGGTATAATATACACTGCATAGGTACAATACATACTATATGAGTATACAGTATGTATCATACCTATAAAAACCCTGCAGTGTATATCATACCCTATATATACAAATATGTAATGTATTGTAGGGTATGATATATACTGTACAGGTATTATAATTATGAAACATAATAGAGTATGATACATACTGTAAAAGGTGTTATAGGTATAAGAGTGTACATACTATAGGAGCAAGTGTGCTACCTATTGTACAAGTATTACACACATTATCCAATACATGTATGGCCATGACAGGTGTTTAGGTATGATATACACTGTATGGGTACTATAGATATGGCACATACTGTATGGATATGATATATTGAGATACACTGTATGGGTATTATAGATTGTTAATGTGCATTCAGGTGCAGGACATTTAGTGTACGGGTATAATGAGTGTCCTGCATTATTTCTGTACAGGTATTAGAGCTGTGAGACTCACTGCATGGATATTATGGGTATGATATATAGTGTATGTGTATTCTGTAGAGGACATACAGGGTACAGGTATAGCGAGTGTATGGCTGCACTCTATGGGCGACATGTATGATCGGGCTTTTCGCCCGTTTTTTGGCGTATCCTGCAGGGATGCGATGTTAGGCGCAGGCTTCGCCACTTTCGGCTGCGCCCCGCATGAAGGGGCGGGCAGTGGGCACGATGTGGGCGCGGTGTAGGCATTCCGGGGCGGGACACGGCGCTCGAAAACTCCGAGGCATGTACGATCGCGGCTCGCAAAAGTGAGGCGCAATGCAGCGCACGGCAGCTCCGACAGGCAGACCTGGTTTATTTTGGTCTAAATGCACCGGCGGAGGCGAAGTGAAGCAAGAACGGAACATGCGAGGAAGCAGATAGAAGATCGCAACAGAAATATCGGCGCTCCGCTCCGTGCGGCAGGAGTATGAATCCGAAAAAAATCGCCTTTATAAAGGTGGAAAACATTCTCAGAAAAAGAGCTCAAACCTGAAAAATAAAAAATTAATTTAAAAAAATCACTTTCCAAAAATCTAGAATGGCGCAATATCAAGAATTAGGATATTGGAAATTGCCGGGAAATACAGTAATTCAAATTCTGTAAGCTATTCTCATTGGTCGCCAGAAACCAACCAATCAGAATAGGAGCGAAAGTGAACCATTAATAACCTATGGAGAAGTATTGACCAATCACATGCAAAGGCGGGACAGTTCAAAATACTGTAAAAATGCAGAAAAGAGCTGATTGGTTGAGCTAGCGGGGGCTTGGATATCCCAGCCAATCAGAGCGCGAGCTACTTCTCCCATTGTAGTCTATGGAGAGATGGGCGCACTGAAATCTCGGCACTCAGCGCCGTGCGGCATGGAGTATTAATAAAAAAATCATTTTTATTAATATTCTCAGAAAAAGCGCTGAACTCTGAGAAAGTAGCTCGCGCTCTGATTGGCCGGGATAGCCAAGCCCCCGCTAGCTCAACCAATCAGCTCGTTTCTGCCTTTTTACTGTATTTTGAACTGTCCCGCCTTTGAATATGATTGGTCAATATTTCTCCATAGGATATAATGGGACATTGTCGCTCCTATTCTGATTGGTCAATTCTCCTCCATAGGTTATAATGGGCCACTGTCGCTCCTATTCTGATTGGCTGGTTTATGCCGACCAATGAGAATAGCTTACACAATTTGAATTACTGTATTTCCCAGCAATTCTCTATATCCCAATTCCCTATGTAGCGCCGGTCTCGGTGACAAAGGCGTTGTTCGGGATTTAATTGATTTATATTTATAGAAGGTTTCAGCTCTTTTTCAGAGAATATTTTATACTTAATAAAAAAATTTTTTTTATTCATACTTCATGCCGCACGGCGCTGAGCGCTGAGATTTCATTGCGCCAATCTCTCCATAGACTACAATGGGAGAAATAGCTCGCGCTCTGATTGGCTGGGATAGCCAAGCCCCCGCTAGCTCAACCAATCAGCTCTTTTCTGCATTTTTACTGTATTTTGAACTGTCCCACCTTTGATTTTGATTGGTCAATAGTTCTCCATAGGTTTTAATGGGTCTCTGTCGCTCCTATTCTGATTGGCCGGTTTATGCCGACTAATGAGAATAGCTTACAGAATTTGAATTACTGTATTTCCCGGCAATTTCCAATATCCAAATTCCCAATATAACGCCGTTCTCGATTTTTGGAAAGTGATTTTATTTATGTATTTTTTTGTAGGTTTGAGCTCTTTTTCAGAGAATGTTTTACACCTAATAAAGGCGATTTTTTTATTCATACTCCGCACAGACATGTTTAATGATTTCTCGCTGTTTCGGAATACATGTTAGGCGCAGCCCCGCACTGCGCCTAAGTCCCGCACTGCGCCCCACACACTGGCGAGGCGGACTTTACATGATATGTATGAGCGCGCCCCGGAGCCGACATAAATCAGGCGGAGATTTCGCCGGAAAACTGGCGGAAACGTGCGCTCCGACGCGGCGTGAATCATACATGTCGCCCTATATGATTACATTCCCTTGTCCTCTGCATTGTCTTCCGATCCCCGGGGCGGTGCAGATCTTCCCCAGTGACCCCGGATACATCTATACACTGTATGGGTGTGGTATATAGTGTATGTGTATTCTGGTACAGGACCCTGCTGGTATAGTGAGTGTATGGCTGTGCTCTGTATGATTACCTTCCCTTGTCCTCTGCGTTGTCTCCCGATCCCCGGGGCGGTGCAGATCTTCCCCGGTGACCCCGGATACATCTATACACTGTATGGGTATGGTATATAGTGTATGTGTATTGTAGTACAGGACATATACAGGGTCCTGGTATAGTGAGTATATGGCTGTGCTCTGTACGATTACATTCCCTTGTCCTCTGCATTGTCTTCCGATCCCCGGGGCGGTGCAGATCTTCCCCAGTGACCCCGGATACATCTATACACTGTATGGGTGTGTAATAGTGTATGTGTATTCTGGTACAGGACCCGCTGGTATAGTGTGTATGGCTGTGCTCTGTACATTACCTTCCCTTGTCCTCTGCGTTGTCTCCGATCCCCGGGCGGCGCAGGTCTTCCTCATGACCCCGGATACATCTATACACTGTATGGGTGTGTATATAGTGTATGTGTATCTGGTACAGGACCTGCTGGTATAGTGAGTATATGGCTGTGCTCTGTACGATTACCTTCCCTTGTCCTCTGTGTTGTTTCCCGATCCCCGGGGCAGTGCAGATCTTCCCCAGTGACCCCGGATACATCTATACACTGTATGGGTATGATATACACTGTATACATTTCTCTATATGATACAATGTGATCGGAATGTTGTATAATAGCGACGCTGACACGTTCCATACATCACGGCCGGGAGCTCGGGGAGCCATGAATCTCTGACCGGACTCCGGCAGAATATTTATGATCTGTTATTTATGTAGCGCTGACATATTCCTCAGCGATGTACATAGTCCCTCACCTCATTTATACCACATAATCTGATGGCTCCGGACATTAGGGACAAGTCTATTGGGAGCTGAGGGGTCAATGGGGCTGAAGCCTGAGAAGATGAAAAGGAGGCGTAAAATCTGCAGACAGATGTAGCCAAATACCGCAGCCCAGCAGCCCTCACAAACCTCGATATGGTTCCCTTCATCTGGATACACAAGTGTTGTTATGTGATGTCACTCAGCGCTGTCTGATGCCAAACAGTTCTCGACTGGAGCAGGGGGGGGGGGGGAACCGGTGGGCCCTTTGGCAATGTGGGCACCTAAGCATCAGAGGCTTGGGCTGCTTTTCAAGAAGAAAAGAGGCAGAAAGCAAGATTCACGTGCAGTAGTTGTAGGATGGGGCCCAAGAATCAACTCCACTGGTGGGCCCCAAGAATCAACTCCACTGGTGGGCCTCAAGAATCAACTCCACTGGTGGACTCCAAGAATCACCTCCATTGGTGGCCCCAAGAATCGTCTCCACTGGTGGACTCCAAGAATCACCTCCACTGGTGGGACCCAAGAATCCTCTCCACTCGTGGCACCACGAATCATCTCCACTGATGGTTTCCAAGAATCCGCTCCACTGGTGGACCCCAAGAATCCGCTCCACTGGTGGACCCCAAGAATCAGCTCCACTGGTGGCCCCAAAAATCAAGTTCACTGGTGAGCCCCAAGAACCGTCTCCATTGGTGGACTCCAAGAATAAACTCCACTGGTGGGCTCCAAGACTCAAATCCACTGGTGGCCCCAAGAATCAACTTGACTGGTGGGCCCCAAGAATCATCTCCACTGGTGGGCTCCAAGAATCAAATCCATTGGTGGGGCCCAAGTATCAACTCCACTGGTGGGCCCCAAGAATCCTCTCCACTGATTGCCCCAAAAATCATCATCACTGGTGGCCCCAAGAATCATCTCCACTGGTGGGCCCCAAGAAACAACTCCACTGGTGGCCCCAAGAATCAAATCCACTGGTGGCCCCAAGAACCAAATCCACTGGTGGCCCCAAGAATCAACTCCACTGGTGGCCCCCAGAATCAACTCCACTGGTGGGCCCCAAGAATCAACTCCAATGGTGGCTCCAAAAACCATCTCCGCTGGTGGACATCGAGACGAGTCAACTTTATTGGTGGGTCCAAAGTCTAACACGGATTCGAAAGTCTAGGCCCAATAACGTCCATACTACATCAGGCTACTGTAGCTTCCCTGGCATCACATCTCTCACAGTACAATACAGCAGAGCACTGGCAGATCAGTCCAGGTAGCTGGATGAATTTGTGATGCAGCTTTCGATGTGACTGGAGCATTAGACAAATTCTGAATTGGTGCAGAAACATATGAATGGGAGGAAGGAGAAGATGATGTTCCTCCACTAGAACATGATGAGAAACATTTCTTCCATATTTGAAAAGGACCTGTGACCTCCGGACACGTCTTTGTTAAAAAAATCCTTGTGTTCCCTGTAAAATGAAAAATCTGAAGCCTTTCCTCTTATAGCGCCGAGCTGTTCCTCTGTTGTTTCTCCTGGAAATGCATCACTGAATCAGTCAGCTGGGTGTGACCATTCCAAATTTCAACAGGGTATGTCCCTATACTAAATGGATAATGGCAGACTGGACAGACAGCCCTCCCCCTAAGTGATAACACCCAGCTGACAGGTTCAGTAATACATTTCCAGGGGGGATAACAGAGGAACAGCCCAACACAGAGAACTGTTATCTCACAGGGAACACAAGGATTTACTAACAGAACACAGGAAGGGTCAGAGGTCTGCCTTAAAAGCAAGCTGCCCCCGAAATCAACCCAATTCAAAGGCTAAGCCTGCTACTAGATTATAAGATGATAGCGCTGCTAGAGGCCATGGAGATGTACATGTATAAGGTCTAGCGGTTTCTCCTCTGTCTTACATGACGTCTTTGATCTGACAGAAGAGCGAAAATTGAAGCCACATGTTCAGAACCCTGGAGGCCACCGTGACTCACCTCACAGCCGTCTGTCTACCTCCCCGGGGGTCTCCTCTCCTGGGGTCTCACCTGGATTGCTCCTCACACTGACCTCACCTCCTGTCTTCAGGAAGGAGTCGGACAATATTTCTTGGATTCTTGGTTCTGAATGTCACAAATCTGGAGCAGAAGATTCGGAGACTCCTCCACAAATAACGTCAACCCACCCCTGCCCATGAAGACATCAGGAGAACGTTCCGTATGCTTTGGGTTCTCCTAGAGGTTACTTACTCTGCTCAAAAGGGAGAACTACCGGGTGTATGGGCGCTATCCACCCTGCACCCAGGGCTGTGCTGGACTCTCCCCTCAGTATGTCATCGGGGGCAGGAGGGGGACGCCCAATGTCCTGCTTTCAGGGAGACATTGCCAGTTCATCGTCAGATACAGATGAAATTGCAATTGTGGAGCAAAGAGCGAGCACTCTCTGTCCCGCTGAGTACTCCGGAAGGCCTAAAGCCTGCAGCCCTCCAGAGAATCCAGCACAGGCGGCGTGACAATGAGCGACGGCCTTGTCAGAGTAGCAGGGGGCAGAGGCGAGTACTGGTATTTTTTTTTTTAACACCTGTAACTTTGCCTACAGACTATGGGCAACCTATAGCTGCCTACACTGACTATGGAGGATCTATTCCTGCCTAGGGGGACCTATACCTGCCTATGGGGGACCTGCACCTGCCTATGGGGGACCTGCACCTGCCTATGGGGGACCTATACCTGCCTATGGGGGACCTGCACCTGCCTATGGGGGACCAAGCTGCATCCTGATCCATCTCCCCAACCCCAGGACATTAAAGGTCCATTCTCCCAGTACAGTCCACAGTCACAACCCATCCCAACCCCAGGACGAGGTGGATCCTGAGTCCAGATGTCTCGCTTCCATCCCATGATGTTTTCCACTCTCTGTTTCTGGCGCCTCCGGCTGAGACGCTGCGTTTTGTTACCTGAGGATGAACCTAATGAGTTGGGGCTGTTCCTCCTGGAGCTGCAGGGCCCTGGGTAGCACGAGCCATGGGACAGTTTTCGAGTGGGTTTGGTGGATCTCATGGGTGACGGATACTTGGACGTCTTTACTCCGGGCCGATTGTCCACATTCACTTCAGGCTGCAGTGATCTTCAGTCATACACTGCAGTCACAGCCACAGGTGCACAGGGAATTCTGCTGGATGCATCTCGTCATCTGTCAGCGCTGTGTCGACAGACACGCCCATAGCAGATTAGATGAGCGTTTATAATTTAGCCAACTCTGCTGTGTTGCATTCTGGGAGATGTAGTTTGTGTTATCTCAGGCGGTGCACATCTGAAGGTAAATCTACCTGTATACTCCACAGCAGAGCTCACTATATACACTGCACATACTGACATGGCAGAGCACACTGTATACACTGCACATACTGACACAGCAGAGCACACTGTATACACTGACACATACTGACACAGCAGAGCACACTGTATACACTGCATATACTGACACAGCAGAGCTCACTGTATACACTGCATATACTGACACAGCAGAGCACACTGTATACACTGCAAATACTGACACAGCAGAGCACACTGTATACACTGCATATGCTGACACAGCAGAGCTCACTGCATACACTGCATATGCTGACACAGCAGAGCTCACTATATACACTGCACATACTGACACAGCAGAGCACACTGTATACACTGCATATACTGACACAGCAGAGCTCACTGTATACACTGCATATACTGACACAGCAGAGCACACTGTATACACTGCATATACTGACACAGCAGAGCTCACTGTATACACTGCACATACTGACACAGCAGAGCACACTGTATACACTGCATATACTGACACAGCAGAGCACACTGTATACACTGCATATAAAGACACAGCAGAGCACACTGTATACACTGCATATACTGACACAGCAGACGTTACTGTATACACTGCATATACTGACACAGCAGAGCTCACTGTATACACTGCATATACTGACACAGCAGAGCTCACTGTATACACTGCACATACTGACACAGCAGAGCTCACTGTATACACTGCACATACTGACACAGCAGAGCACACTGTATACACTGCATATACTGACACAGCAGAGCTCACTGTATACACTGCACATACTGACACAGCAGAGCACACTGTATACACTGCATATACTGACACAGCAGAGCACACTGTATACACTGCACATACTGACACAGCAGAGCACACTGTATACACTGCATATACTGACACAGCAGAGCTCACTGCATACACTGCATATACTGACACAGCAGAGCACTCTGTATACACTGCACATACTGACACAGCAGACGTTACTGTATACACTGCATATACTGACACAGCAGAGCTCACTGTATACACTGCATATACTGACACAGCAGAGCACACTGTATACACTGCACATACTGACACAGCAGAGCTCACTGTATACACTGCATATACTGACACAGCAGAGCTCACTGTATACACTGCATATACTGACACAGCAGGGCTCACTGTATACACTGCATATACTGAAACAGCAGAGCACACTGTATACACTGCATATACTGACACAGCAGGGCACACTGTATACACTGCATATACTGACACAGCAGGGCTCACTGTATACACTGCATATACTGACACAGCAGAGCTCACTGTATACACTGCATATACTGAAACAGCAGAGCTCACTGTATACACTGCACATACTGACACAGCAGAGCACACTGTATACACTGCACATACTGACACAGCAGATGTTACTGTATACACTGCCTATACTGACACAGCAGACGTTACTATATACACTGCATATACTGACACAGCAGAGCTAACTGTATACACTGCATATACTGACACAGCAGAGCTAACTGTATACAGTGTACATACTGACACAGCAGACGTTACTATATACACTGCATATATTGACATTGAGTAGCAGCAAAATGTAGAGGCTACAGACCAGCAGAATAGTGAAAGCAGCTCTGGATGTGAATGGAGTATAAGACACGATGCTGCGCCCAATCAGAACAATATAAGTAGGGCAACAAATATCATAGGTTTAGCTGCAACGTGATGATGCAGACACAGGAACCTCAACCACGTGAGGAGACGTATGATCACTAACAAACACTGGACACCAGGGATAGTATGTGGAACCAGCTAATCACCAGCATATTGCTGTGAGCTCACAAGACACCAGAGGGATTACCATTAACCACTAGGTGCCAGGGAGATGGGGATTAACCCACCAGATACCACAAGTTTACTAACTAACAACTAGATAAACTAATCCACCAGATGCCCAAAGTATCATCAACCCCGGAGGAGGGCGTCTGAGCCAAATATCAGTGGCCCTATGTACTAGGGAAATCCAAAGGAAAGCAGCGACCTGAGAGCAGCATTAAGCTGAGGGACCCTTTCCAACCAGATCAGTGCGGCTGTTATACAAGGCAGAAGGCCACGGTGCTGAATAACCAATGGATACAAGTTATACAACCAGGGGTGTAAACATTAAGGGCGACATGTATGAATGGAGCCTAAAGCTGTAGAACCTCCCACAGCCTGAACAGGAAGTGGGAGGCTGAGGCTCTAGAACTATCCATAGCCTGAACAGAAAGTGTGCATCTGAAGCTGTAGAACTGGCCACAGCCTGAACAGGAAGTGGGAGCCTGAAGATATAGAACTATCCACAGACAAAACAGGATGTGGGAGCTTAAAGCTGTAGAACCTCCCAAAGCCTGAACAGGAAGTGGTAACCTGAAGCTGTAGAACTGCCCACAGCCTGAACAGGAAGTGGGAACCTAAAACTGTAGAACCACCCACATCCTGAACAGGAAGTAGGAGCCTAAAGATACAGTACCGTCCACAGCCTGAACAGGAACTAGAAGCCTAAAGATGTAGACCCACCCACAGCCTGAACAGGAAGCGGGAGCCTGACGCTCTATAACTACCCACAGCCTGAATAGTAAGTGGGATCCTTAAGCTGTAGAACCACCCACAGCCTGAATAGGAAGTGGGAGCCTGAAGTTGTAGAACCACCCACAACTTGAACAGGAATTGGGAGCCTGAAGCTGTAGAACCACCCTCAACCTGAATAGGAAGTGGGAGCCTGAAGTTGTAGAACCGCCCGCAGCCTGAACAGGAAATGGGAGCCCGAAGCTGTAGAACCATCCACAACCTGAACAGGAAGTGGGAGCCTGAAGTTGTAGAACAGTCCACAGTCTGAACAGGAAATGGGAGCCCGAAGCTGTAAAACCATCCACAACCTGAACAGGAAGTGGGAGTCTGAAGATGTAGACCCGCCCACAGACTGAACATTTATTGTAAATCTCAAGATGTAGAACCACCCACAGCCTGAACAGGTTGTGGGAGTCTGAAGCTGACTGTGAATAGCACTATATTTGAAATACCCAAATTGGAAAACCTCTTCAACTGCCCTAGACCCCCAGATATGACTCCCTTAACCCCTTCACTGTGACAGAACCCACTGGATATGTCCATGAACCCATTTGACAACCGTGGTTTAAGGCACTGAGCCCTGTAATGCCCAAGATCACAAGTGATGTCTCCATTTACCCCTTATCCAGCTCGAAACTCCCGGAACATTCGTGTTTGCTCCTAAACTGTGCTGCAAGCTATGGTGTAATGTGGGGATGTGATCCCACTATGTTATCTGTGCCGGGCTCTCAGCTTATAAAAAACCAGTCCTAATAATCATAACATTGGGTCCTGGAGCCCCTCGACCGGCTGCGCACATAGAAGCACCGTGGGCACTAGGACGGCGGCCGGACCCCCGTCACCACCTCACGTCAGCAGCGTAATCCACAGCAGCTGGGACACACACCAGACGCTGCCCAGAAGCAGCTGTTATTTCAGCAATAATTAATACAACATCTTACGAGAGCTGAAATGTACGGACGCCTCGTCCAACACACACACGGCGCTTCCAGCGCAGACTCCACCGCTCAGCAGCAAATAACTATCCCCGTCCCATAAATCAGCGCGCGGTGTGAAAACCGCAGCATTGCAGCCATAGCTGTGGGGAAGGGTCCGGCCTGAAGCAAATTATTAATCGCCCCCTTCAGCCTGAAATATGGATTGTGGAACGGCCGCTGCTGAGATTCATTAGTGACGATGTGAATACAATGGGCCCCCCCCACACCCCCAATCCCAACAAATGAGGTTTAATCGCTTAAAGTAACAGTTTTGCAACCTACTTATACTTAGGGCCAAATGTATGAAACGGTTTTGGTGTAAAAATCACATTTTTTACCCCAAGAAACCAATTGGGTAAAAAAAAAAAAGTGAGTTTTAGACCAAAACCGTTTCATACATGTGGCCCGAAATTTTTTTTAATTCCTTCCCAGAGTCAATACCTCAGCTTTCTGTCAATGAATGGAAACGCTTTTAGGGTCTGTCCACATGGTGTATTGTTTCCCCACCATGTAATAGGAGGCAGTGCTGTTACTGATGGAGATTTCACGCTTTCTTGATGCGGATTTTCCTGTGTTTTACAATACTTTAGTCGGGCTCATCTGGGCCCCGGCCTCCGAAGCATGAAGATATGCAGGGCGCTGTTTCTATTAATCTTACATGGATTTGGATTCTGTGTCAGTAAAAATAAGCTCCACGGGTCTTGATGTACATTATGGTGCGTATGGCTAGACCTGCTCTCACCTGAAACTAGTTCTATCCAGTCTAGATAATGCACTGTGAGTATATAGCCTGGACGCCAGACGGATACATTGGACATAGCTAGTCCTGCTCTCAGCAGAGAAGTGGATACAATTAAATTCAGTCTAGACAATGCTCTGTGAGCTCAACAGCCTGGACTCCAGACTGATAATTGGGAATAACTAGTCCTGCTTCACTGAGAAATGGATACAGTTGTATCCAGTCTAGATAATACACTGTGAGTGCAACCTGGACTCCAGACTAGTAAATTGTATATAGCTAGTCCTGCTCTCAACTGAGAAGTAGATACAGTTGTATCCAGTCTAGACAATGCTCAATGAGCTCAACAACATGGACTCCAGACTGATACACTGTACAGAGCTAGCCCTGCTCTCAGCTGAGAAATAGATACAATTGTATCCAGTATAGACAATGCTCTGTGAACTCAGCAGCCAGGAATCCAGACTGATGCACTGTACACAGCTAGTCCTGCACTCCAATGAAAAGTAGATTCAGTTACTGTATATCTAGCGTAGACAATGCTCTGTGAGCTCAGCAGCCTGGACTCTAGACTAATACATTGTACATAGCTAGCCCTGCTCTTAGATGAGAAGTGGATACAATTGTATACCGTGTTGACAATGCTCTGTGAGCTCAGCAGCCTGGACTCCAGGCTGATACATTGTACATAGCTAGTCCTGCTTCACTTGAAAAGTAGATACAATTGTATACAGTGTTAACAATGCTTGTGAGCTCAGCAGCCTGGACTCCAGACTGATACATTGTACATAGCTAGTCCTGCTCTCAGTGGATACAATTGTATCCAGTATAGACAATGCTCTGTGTGCTAAAACCGAGTACGGACAGCTTACACAAATCTCTCTGTTACTTTGGCCCGCATGTATTTATGTCTTATATCAGGTCTGAAGCCCAGGCTGGTTGTTAGTCTAGAGAGAATTGTCCTAGACTGTATACAATTGGAATTCTTTTACAGACAGTGAAGAGGACAACGCTTATGTACAAATGTATCCGTCTTGGAGGGCCCGGGCCTTTTCAGCTCACGAGCAATTGTCCAGACTGGATACAACTGTATCCACTGAGAGCAGAACTAGCTATGAACAATGCATCAGTCTGGAGTCCAGGCTGCTGAGCTCACAGAGCATTGTCTAGACTGAATTTAATTGTATCCACTTCTCAACTGAGAGCAGGAATTATGCTATGTACAGTTATTTAGTCTGAAGTCCAAAACTGTTGAGAATAAAGAGCATTTCTTACAATGGATACAACTATATCTTACCTTTTCAGTTGAGAGAAGGGACTAGCTATTTATCAATGTATACAGTCTGGAGTCCTGGCTATATACTCACAGTGACATCTATTGGCTGAGTGTCAGGGGATAGCTATATACAATGTATCCGTCTGGAGTCCTGGCTATATACTCACAGTGCATCTATTTGGCTGAGAGCAGGACTAGCTATGTTCAATGTATCAGTGTAAAGTCCAGGCTTTTGAGCTCAGAGGGCATTGTCTAGACTGTATACAGTAGTAGTAGTAATTGTTGTAGTCGTCATCATTTCAGGTTCCTGATCGAACATAGGAGCAGAAAACTGAAAATGAAGGAGTTTTGGATCCATCCCAGGATTCACACCCACGATGGAGCCCGCTGATCATGGTATCCGCATGCTGCACTATCCTTACCCTCAAATAGGACAGAATCTGCAATGGTGGCATCAGATGAACCCTCCAATGCAGGTGTGAACAGAGCCTAAGATGAGGCCATGCTCTTAGATACATAACCTTAAAGGGGTTGTCTCACTGCATTGATTCATCTCACCTCAGTCCTGTTTTCTTGGTTCCACTTTGTAAAATTCAGGGCTTTGTTTACTGGCTTATTATAGGCTGCAGTAGAAGCAGGTCTGTAGCTATAGCAACCAGCGATGGCAGCCTATCAGGAGAGATCGGACAGGTCTGTAGCTTATCGCAAAACCAGTGCTGACAGCATATCAGGAGAGTTCAAACAGCGTCTGTTGCTATTAGCAACCCAGTGGCTGGCAGCCTATCAGGAGAGATTGATCAGGGTCTGTAGGCTTATAGCAACCAGTGCTGGCAGCCTATCAGGAGGAGATCAAACAGGTCTGTAGCCTATAGCGACCTGAGGAGGTGATGCTAGCCGTACATACGAGGGGATATCCTGGAATAGGTTAGGAACTGGTAATGGGACATATATTGCAAACAGTGGACTTGTTTTTGCACAAGATCTTTAACATAAAAAGCAGCAGCAGCGATCCCTGTAGTGAGACAACCCCTTTAAGTAGAGACCCCCATACATGTGTGTGTCTTACCTGAAAGCGTGTGCGTTCAGCAGCATACACCTGGTAGTGGAGCATGGCCTGCAGGACTTTCTTATGCCCGTCTGGCACCAGGCAGACGGCGCCCAGGATCTCCAGGACGGCGATCTTGGTTTTGATGTTCTCAGTCCGTAAACTCTGGGAGATGATGTTGATGCATTCGGGATGCGCCAAAACGTGCGCCCGTCCCTGGGAGTTGTTCATCAGAGCCTTTATACATCCTATAACGGATGTGTGTATGCGGCTCTCCGCCGTGTCGTAGTCCATGCTCTTCAGGAAATTCAGGAGGCACGTCAGACCATCCAGCTCTATGAACCGGGTCACAAACCTGGAGGAGAAGACACAACAAGGACATCGCAGGATGAATCAGGTCTTCATACAATGTATCACGTGAAAGCAAACACACAAAGCTGTGTCTACAAGGCTCAGGTGGGTAAGGCGGATACATGTATTGTGTATGGTGGATGATACATTGTTTTATAATTACATTGTTATATATTATTGTATCACATTGTTTGTTAATATTAATATCATCCTACATCAAAGTGTCCAAATAACCCTACCGCAAAGGACCTAAATAATACCGCCATACAGTACCCGAATAATATCACCCTACATCATAGCAAGGTGTCCAAAACCCTTGCCCTCTCAGGATGTATAATACCGCCATTACAGTATACCAAGTATATCACCCTAGATTATACCAAAGGGTTCAAATAATCCTACCACAAAGGAACTAAATAATAACGCCATAGAGTACCCAGATAATATCACCCTAGATTATACCAAAGGGTTCAATAACCTCGGCTCAAAACGGAACCAAGAGACTAAAGATAAAGTATCCGCCTCGCATTCACAGTACCCAGATAATATCACCCTAGATTATACCAAAGGGTTCAAATAACTCTGCCACAAAGGAACTAAAAAATACCGCCATACAGTACCCAGATAATATCACCCTAGATTATACCAAAGGGTTCAAATAATCCTACCACAAAGGACCTAAATAATAACGCCATACAGTACCCAGATAATATCACCCTAGATTATACCAATGGTTCAAAATAACTTTGCCCAAAGGAACTTAATAAAAATACAGCCATACTAGTCCCAGATAATTATCACCTAGGATTATACCATATGGGTTCAAATCTATCCTACCACAAGGACCTTAAATATAACGCCATACAGTACCCAGATATCAACCCTAGTATATACCAAAGGGTTCATATTAATCTAACCTCAAGGACTAATATAACGCCATACTGTACCCAGATAATATCACCCTAAATCATATCAAAGTGTCTAAAAAACCCTACCAAAAGGAACTAAATAATACTGCCATACAGTACCCAGATAATATCATCCTAGATTATACCAACGGGTTCAAATAATTCTACCACAAAGGACCTAAATAATACCGCCATGCAGTACCCAGATAATATGACCCTAGATTATACCAAAAGGGTTCAAATAAACCCACCACAAAGGAACTAAATAATACTGCAATACAGTAGCCAGATAATTTCACCCTAGATTATACCAAAGGGTTCAAATAATCCTACCACAAAGGAACTAACAAATACCGCCATACAGTACCCAGATAATATCACCCTACATCATAGCAGTGTCCAAATAACCCTACCACAAAGGACCTAAATAATACCACCATACAGTACAATGATACCATAAATTACCTAAAAAAAAACCTGTTATACAGTACATAAATAGCATCACCCTTTATCATAGCAAAGTGCCAAAATATTCATACTGTAAAGGGCCTAAATAATACTGCCATGCAGTACCCAGATAATATCAAAGGGTTCAAAAAAACCTTACCAGAAAGGACCTAAATAATACTGCCATAGGTGATGTCCACACGACAGATATCAAAATACTCATCGGATTCTGAATCCTAAAGCATTGCCCGATGAGTATTTTGACGCAGTTTTCGATGTGGATTTTCGGTCACTTTGTTTCCCGCCAGATTTACAGTCAGAAAAACTATCCCCTTTTTTTTTCTTATATGGGGTTTTGGACATGAATCCGACATAGAATTTTTTACCTAAAATACGACGGAAAGAATGAACATGTTCCAAGTTTGTACAAAACATTGGTATTGAAATCCGACCTCAAAAAATTCAAGTCATGTGGACTTTTAATGGGATTTTCAATTGAGGTCTATGGGGATGGTTTACAGTGTTTAAAGGGGTTTTGCCAGGAAATGAGTTCCTTACCTCTTTTCTGCTCAGGAGAGAATATAAACAAAGCATGCTGAGTCATGAACGGCTGCAGGGGTGAGGGGGGAGGGGGGGGGAGCAGAAGAGCGAGGAAGAAAGGGAGCATCTGCAATTTTTTACCAATAATTACATTTACAACCAGGGGAAATTCTAAATACGCACACAGCCAAATATGAACACTGCATTTTCTCCCCAGCCCCTTGCAAAGCTCTTTCATGCCCCTTACTTCAGTTAAGAAGTGCAAAAAAAAAAGGGGGGGGGGCAAGGGGCGCGGCCGATCAGCTCCTGTCTTGCCCTGGCCCCTTCTAATGAAAAACTTTCAGGAAACTAAGGGGGCTGGAAATTTGCTGAAAGCTTCCGGGGCTTCACTTTTTGTAATCACATATATTTAAAAAGTGTTTAAATACCCATTTTGGAGGCCCCCTTCAACATTACATCGGGGGAAAAACCCCCTTTAAAAAAATTTCCCTTTTAAATGCTTTTTGGGTGTAGAAGGCCCATAAAAGTACCCAAATAATACCCACAAAAACCCTAAAAACCATCCCAAAAACCACTTCCCAAAAACCAAGGGGTTCCCAAAAAGGGGGCCTTAAAGAAAGGGGAAAAACCCCCAAAAATAAAAACCACCGGCCTATAATAAACCCAACACCCCCCCAAAAATCCAAACCTAGATCATATAAAATGTCCCAAATCTTTCACCCCAAAGGGCCCTTAAGAATACGCCATGCAGTCCCCCAGTTTGCCCCAAACCCCTAATCATAGAAAAGGGCCCCAAAAAACCCCTTTCCAAAAAGGGAAACCCAAAATTTTTTTCCAAATTTAAAAATACTTTTCCCCAAAAATAAGTTCACCCTAATTATCCCAAGGGGGTTTTCAAAAAACCCCTACTATAAAAATGTTTTAAATTTAAATTCCCAAACCATAGGAAACCCAACAAATATCCACCCTTTACATCATAGAAAAGTGTTAAAATAATCCTACTATGAAGGACATAAATAATACCCCCAAAAAAACCAAAACAAAATTTCTTTTCAAACTATGCCCCCAAAAGGGATCAGATAGTTTTTCCCAAAAATAATGCCCAAAAATTTAATTCCGCCATGCCCCTTTATCCCAATAATATCACCCTATATCATGCTAAAGTATCCAAATGAACCTATGAGAAAGGGCCTAAATAATACCGCCATACAGTGCCCGAATAGTATCACCCTACATCACACATTGTGTCTTGTTAAAAAATCTTTGTATCATTTTTAAAATTGTTCAAAAATTTTTCTTTGTTTATATAATATTTATTTGGTTTTTTTTTATGATTTTCATGACGGGAAAACCCTTCTTTTGGCCCGTCCTCCCAAATTTATCTCCAGTTTGAACCTTTTGGCTTCGACTCTCACAAACCCTCCCCGTTCTGCTGATTGTCTGCCGGGGGCCCGAAAGGGAAATTTTCGTTTTCATTGTTCCACGAGGGGGGGCGTTTCCCAAATTTAGAAGGAGAGTTTTTCTGAAAATTTGGGGGCGAAACTGGTCTAGGTCTGTGGAGGCCACAAGCCAAAACGTTCCCTTTTTCACCCAACTCCCCTTTTTTGGGAAAGGGAAAGGTTTAAAGGGGAAAAAAATGCTCAAATAAACGGAAAACCCTGGGAAAATGCACAACGTTCCACAATATACGGAAAGGTGACAAAGAATATCACAAATTTCAAAAGCTTTTTACCCAAAAAAACCCCTACAGCACCAAAATACAAAAACCACAAAAGTACAAAAACACCTAAAAACCTTAAAAATTACACTAAGGTTTTCGACGTAAGGTTTCCACATGGTGCGAAATACTTTTCCAAAAACCCCTTTAAAAAAAATTGGAAAAAAACCCAAAAGGGGGCAAATTTAAACCTACCATTAAATTTTTCTGAAAAAATACCGCCATACAGTACCCGAATAATATCACTCTACATCATACCAAAGGGTTCAAGTAATCCTACCATAAATGTTCTGAATAATACCGCCCCTTTCCCGTTCCCCCAATTAAAAACATTTTAATCATACCAAAGGGGTTTAAGTAATCCTAAAAAAATGTTTTTGAATTTAAAACCGCCAATACAGTTCCCCAATAAATACTTACATCATACCAAAGGGTTTTAAGTAATTCCCACCATAAAATTTTGAATAATAAAACCCCCATCGGACCCCAATAAAATTACTCTACATCTTTCCCAAAAGGGGGCAAGTAATTTCCCCCCAAAAAAAAGGGTTTTTAATAATACCAACCCCGAGAGTAAACCCGATTCCTATGCAAAAATTTTTCACCAAAAATCATATCAAAGGGTCCAAATAAGCCTTCCATAAGAGTTCTAAATAATACCACCATACAGTACCTAAAATTTTCACTGCTTTTATTTTTACCAAAATGGGCCAAAATAATCCTACCCCTAACTGTTTCTTTTAAAATTTCCAAAAAAATAAAAATTAATAAAGCTGTTAGAAAAACCCAATTTTAATACTGCTACAAAAATAAATGATATCCATTTTTAATGCAACCTTGTAGGGGTCTAAAAAAATATACTTTAAAAATTTCAACCTTTAGTGCTCCCAAATAATGTTGCCAAAAAATATCAAAAAAAACTACCAAAAAAGTAACCAAAAAATTAAAATTTAGGCAAAAAAACCAAATAAAACTGCTTTTAAAAAGTTTCCTAAACTGCATCCCGGGATATAAAATGCCCCCTATCATCCAGCCAAATACAGCCCACATAATGTCACTTAATAATGCAACCATTCAGTACTGATGATTCCTGGGGTCATCAGTGGGGTTGATTCTTGGGGCCACTAGTGGAGATGATTCTTGGGGCCCACCAGTGGAGGGGTTTTTCCCCGGGGGCCCCCAACCCCTAGAAAATGATTCTTGGGGCCCAAAGGGAGGTGATTCCGAGGCCCCCCATGAAGTTTTATTTTTGGGGCCCACCCGTGAAGTTTTTCTTGGGGTTTTACTTTGGGATTGATTCCTTTGGGGCCATCAAGGGGAAATGTTTTGGGGCCCACCCGTGGAGCTGATTTTTTGGGCCTTTCAGTGGAATTGATTCTTGGGGGGTTTCCCTGGAATTGATTCTTGGGGGGCCTCCAGTTGGGGAATTTATTCTTTTTGGGGCCTCCAAAGTTTTTGGAAGGGGTGATTCTTGGGGGGGTCCAGTAAAAATTTATTTTGGGGCCACAATTTGGGGAGGATTCTTGGGGCCCCGTGGGGTTGATTTTGGGGCCAATTGGAGGTTTTTTGGGGGTTAGGGGGGACAGTGGAATGATTCTTGGGGCCCCCCGTGGAGTTATTTTTGGGGGGCCCCTGGGGTTTAAACTTGGGGCCACCCGTGGAGATGATTCTTGGGGCCAAACAGTGGGTTGATTTGGGACCCACCGGGGATGATTTTGGGGCCCATGGAATATTCTTGGTGCCCAGTGGGAAATTTATTCTTGGGAAACCCGTGGGGAGGTTTTGGGGGTCCAGGGAGTTGATTTTTGGGGCCCCCAGTGGAGTTATTCTTGGGGCCCCCAGTGGAGAAACTCTTTGGGGCCCCCAGTGGAGTTGATCTAGGGGTCCCCAAGGATTGTTTTGGGAAAAAACCATGCAATTCTATACAGATCTTTTTCCAAAAAAGCACACCAAGTTACCATTCCGGGGTTCCAGGGGTTTAATTCCCCTAGCCCTTGGCTGGCCCGTTAAATTTTTGGGGCCCCCGAAAGGACATCACGTCAGATATTCATAGGCAGATTTTGTCTTGGACCCTTCTGACCATCAGGTCTGGACTCATGGAAGACTTGGGAGGACCAACCCGCCAGGGCGTTTTACTTCAACGATTGGGGCCCGTTTTTAATTTTTTTTTTGGGTTTTTCCCCAAAAATCCCCAAAAAGTTTTTTTTCGCTTTCAAAAAAAGACAAAAGGGGGATTTCCTGTTCCTCATTTGGACAAGCTGGTTTCATTTTAGGGATGAAGAAAGTAGTATTACTTCAAAAAATGCCATAAGAACAGATGCCAGGCTCGGAGGCCCCAGGGAGGGACAAACCGGGATTAAGATGGCCTCGGGCCCTGATCAGGGAGCAGGGCAGAGAAAGAGAAGCACAAAGCAAGAGACATGTCCAATAGCTGTAGGGTGGGCCACAAGAATCAACTCCATTGGTGAGTCCCAAGAATCCTCTCCATGGGGGGTCCCAGAAAACCTCTCCCTGGGGGTCTCCAAAATCCCTCATGGGGGGGCCCCAAAATCCTCTCCCCTGGTGGGTCCAAGAATTTCCCCTCCCCCTGGTGGTCTCCAAGAATACCTCCCCTGGTGGGCCCCACGAATCCTCTCCACGGGGGGCCCCAAATACTCCATGGGGGGCCAAAAATCAACTCCCCTGGTGGGCCCCCAAAAATCACCTCCATGGGGGCCCCAAGAATCCCTCCCCGGTGGGCCCCCCAAGAATCCTCTCACTGGTGGGGCCCCAAGAATCAGTCAATGGTGGCTCCAAATTCAACTCCATTGGTATGCTCCAAAGAATCAGTCCCCGGGGGCCCCCCAAAGAATCGTCCCCACGAGGGGCCCAAGAATCCCCCCTCTGGGGGGCCCCAAGAATCAACCCCATGGTGGACCCAAAGAATCATCGCCACTGTGGGCCCCAAAATCAACTCCCTTTGGCCCCAAGAATCCCCCCCAAAAAATTCTGGGGCCCCTTGGTTCAATTCTCCTTGGTGTTCCAAAAATTAAAACTTTAAAACTCTGGTGCCCCAAAATCACCAACGGGGGGCCCCCCCCAGGGTAAAAACTAATTTCCCAAAACATTGGTGGGCCCCAAGAACCCCCCGGGGGCCCCCCCCTAACTGGTGGCCCCAAGTATCAACCCTTTGGTGTACCCCCAAGAATAGTCAACTGGGGGGCCCCCAAGAATCCTCCCCACTGGGGGCCCCAAAAGAATCAGCTCAACTGGTGGGCCCCAAAATCACCCCCCCTGGTGGGCCCAAAAATCCTCTCAGGGTGGGCCCCAAGAATCACCAAAACTGGTGGCTCAAGTTCAACTCCATTGGTTGTCCAAGAATCACCCAAACTGGTGGGCCCCAAGTTTCCTCAAATGGGGGGCCCCAAGAATAGCTCAATGGGGGCCCCCAAGTATCAATCCACTGGGGGCCCAAAAAATTTTTATCCCAACCGGGTTTCCCCCAAAAACCCTTCTCTGGGGGCCTCAAGAATCAACTCTACTGGGGCCCCCAAAAATCACCCATGGTGGACCAAGAATTCTCCCCCACGGGCACACGTAGGTCTTCTCCAGCGAGCTCCACCATATCCAGGTTGCACAGAAGTCTTGTGTCTTCTTCTAAAATCTAGAAATGTTTTTTAAAATAATATAATAATCTTTATTTATATAGCGCAACATTTATTCAGCACAGCCTTTACAAATTCAAGGGTATAAACATACAGTCATTACACATTTAATGTACTTACAAATGAGACAAAGGTGGGGGTCTTGAGGAGGAAGTGTGGAGGGCCTGCTCGGAGAGCTTAACAATCTATTAGGTGTATGGGTGAAACATACGGTAAGAAGTGCCAAGTTTAGGGGTGGTTTACATGGAAAATGGATGAACCTGACACCCAGACTGGTACATCTATATCCAGATAAGTGCGTTCCTGTGTGTGCCCTAGAGCAGGGAGTGGACAGATGTGTGTGATAGCAGTTAGGGATCTTGGTGGGCCAGACTGAGAGATGTATTTTCAGGGCCTCTTAAAACTGGTGAGGGTTAGTGAATGTGCTGATCGCCGCGGTAGAACATTCCAGAAATTGGTGCCGCACGTGTGAAATACTTGAAGGCGGGCATGGGGAGGTTCGGATGAATTGAGTGAATGTAGTCTGATATCATCAGCAGAGCGGAGAGCTACGGGTTGGGCGGTAGACAGAGACTAGCGAGGAGATGTGGGAGGAGCATCGCTGTTGGAGACGCTATATGGGTGAGTGTGCTGGTTTATACTGTATACTGTACTGGATGGGCAACCATGCAGTGACTGACAAGGGTTAGAGGCATCCGTATAGCGGCTGGAAAGAAAGACCAAGCCTGGCTGCTGCATTTGGACAGATTGGAGAGTGGAGAGTTTGCAGAGAGGGAGACGACCCGTAAGCAAGGAAGTTTGCCGTAATGATTGTAGTCAAGACGAGAATGAATAGTGCTGTACTTGTAATGAGAGTTTGAGTCGTTTCCACGTGAGAAATGGACGGATTTTGGAGATATTTTGAGGTGCAGGTGACAAGAGCGACAAGGGAGTTGGATATATGGGGAGGAAGGTTCAGATCAGAATCCAATAAAACCCCCCCCCCCCAGACAGCGGGCCTGCTGCTAGGGAGAAATGGGTGGTACACATACAGAAACAGATAGCAGGGGGGGGTTGGTTAGTAGATGGCGGAAAAAAGGGACAAGAAGTTCAGTCTTAGTGAGGTTTAGTTTCAGATGGAGAGAGGACATGATCGGCAGAGGACAGCGGCCAGACAGTCACTGGTGTTTTGTAGCAAGGCAGGAGTGATGTCACGGGAGGAGGTGTATACTTGGGGGGCATCCGCATAGAGATGGTACTGGAAGCCAAATCTACGGAGGGTTGGTCCAAGGGGGGCGGTGTACAATGAAAAGAGGAGAGGACCTAGAACTGATCCCTGAGGAACCACAACCAGCAAGAGGAAGAGGAGAGGAGGTGGAAACCAGAAACGAGACACATGAAGGAGCGGTTCAGAGAGTAAGACGAGAACCAAAGCGAGGAGCGGTGTCTGGAGGCCAATGGTGCTGAGAATGCTGAGGAGAAGTTGGTGATCCACAGTGTTCAAATGCTACAGAGAGATCCCAAGAGAAGCAAACAATGGTAGTTACCCTGAGATTTTGCTGTTTAGGAGGTCATTTGAGACTTTAACTAAGGGCGCAGTTTCCGTGGACGTGTCGGTGTGCGGAAACCTGATTGCAGCGGGTGGGTCAAGAAGAGAGTTAGCAGAGAGAAAGCGGATTAGGCGAGGAGTCATGACCTAGCGTTTTCCAGGAGAGTTTAGAGATGAAGGGCAGGTTTGGACTGGTCGGTAGTGATCAGCACAGGACGGGTCCAGAGAGGGCTTTTTTAGTAAAGGGGTTATTGATGGCGTGTTTGAAGGAGATGGAAAGATCCCAGTGAGATGAGAAGAGGTAACAGATAGCAGTAAGGTCGGAGAGAGGGCAGCTGGAGAAATAGACTGGATGAGGTGGGATGGAATGGGTCAGTAGAGCAGGTGGTGGCGGCGAGCAGACAGGAGAAGCCTGGACACTTCTTCTCTGTCGTATGGTCAGAGGGCCTGCGGTAGATTAGAGGACGTGCGTGGCGAGGGACAGGATGGGTATTATTTTGGGGACTGAGATATGTTTAGACGGATATTTCAATTTTGTCTTTGAAGTGAGGTGGCCAGGGGTCTTCAGCACAGAGATGTCAAAGTAGATACCGGAGCCTGAGCTTTAGGCCTTAGAAGGAGTGGAAGGTGTCAAAGAGGCGTTTTGGGTTGTTGTTGTAGTATGGAGTGTGGGGTAGGTGAAATATTTTTGTTTGGCGCAGTGAAGGGCAGTTGTGGTAAGTCTGAGCATGATTTGTAGTGGAGGAAAGTTGCAGGTAGCTTTGACTTTCTCACAGCGCTCAGCACACCTGGAACATCGCTGGAGGAAAACGATTCTGAGGTGTGTGCCAAGGCTGCGGGCGTTTTGCTGTACTCTGGTGGTGCGGTGTGTGAGTGGTGCCACCATGTCCTGGGTGGTAGTGAGAGTTTCATTGTTTGTGTTTAACAGCCTGGTCAGGACAGGAGTGGGAGGTGATTGGAGGGCAGTGAAGACTGTTATGGTGTCTGTGAGTTCCTGAGTATTTATGGTTATAGGAGAGGATATTTCTGTATGGATGATGGGAGGTTTGTCCAGAGAAGGCTGAGATTAGTGATAATGAAGGAGATTTGATTGTGGTCAGGAGAGAGCACATTAAGGAGAATTAGTGAGTTAGAAATTGAGGAAAGATGACAGAAAGACAGATCCTGAGAGTTCCATCCTTGTGGGGTTGGGGAGTCAGATAAACTGCAACGAGGCATGAGAGTAGGTTAATGAAATATACTGTGAGGCAGAAGGGGACATGGGGTCATCAATGGCGGAGGGGGGTGTTGAAATCACCACTGATGGAGACGTGGGCATTTCAGAAGAGAGGAAGTCGTAGGAGCCAGGCGGAAAATGATCAGAAACTGGCGGGTGGGGAGAGCCGGGGCGGTCTGTAGTACAACTGCGACTCTGATGGAAAATGGCTGAAGAGTCTGAGGGGCTATGTGGACCTCAAAGGAGGGGAAGTGAGGGATGGGTGCAGGAGGAAAGGAACCTGGTAATGTGCAGTGTGGAGAGAGAAGTATGCCAAACTCCTCACCGCCTGTTCTCTGGTCTGGGGGGTGTGGGTGAAGTGTAGCCCACATAGGGTGAGAGCTGGCAAGGGAAGCGGTGGTTGTGCAGATTGTGGAGCCATGTTTCTGTGAGGGCCAGCAGGTTGAGGGAGTTGGAGAGAAAAAGGTCGTTTGAACAGCAGTGAGTTTGTTGCAGACGGAGGGCCGTTCCATAGAGACACTTAAAAGGGGCAGAAAAAGGCGTACAGCAGAATGGCAAGAGGTTAGCAGGGTTCCATGGGAGGCTGAGGAGGAGGTGGGATGAGCAGTAAAGGAAGGTGGCCCCGGGGTTGGGAGAGAAGTCCCCTGCAGCGAGAGAAGCAAGAGAATGAACAAGAGATGCAGATGGGGTCCGTGATGGAATATGAGGCGGCGAGGTGTTGTGCAGTAAAGTGAGCTGGGAAGGTTTGGGGTGGATGAAGAGGGCAAAAATAGGTGTGGGATGAGTACATACAGGAAGAATTTTTTTTTCAGGAGAACCGCTACAATTTCACCGCTGATGAGTTTACAAAATCTTGATTGCTGTATTAAATTCTTCATTAAAAATACAAGTAAAGTCAAGCCAATGATAAACACCATGCATGGAGGACGCGTTTTACTAATGAACGGCTTATGGGAAAAAACAGCTAACGCGTTTCGAAGAAAACATTCGTAGTAACATAGGTGAGGGAAGGGAGAGGAGCTGTATGTGGTAAACTTGTCTGAGGGCAAGTTGGGTGGTAAAATAGGAGGGCAAAGGCTGCAAGTAGATAGTAAATAGCAAGCATGGTAGATAAATAAGGATTTGCAATGAAGTGTAGAGCAACTTACAAAAAAAGGCGAGAGTCCTTTCTGCCTTCTGGCTCACTCCGCTCACTTCTGGATAAGTATGAGGATTGCCACTTCTAAATTTGCCACTTCTAAATTTGGCATCGTGAAAATTTGGCCCCAGACCTCCGGTTCCACCGACCACAGCTCTGCAACTTTTATCTCAACTAGGATGAGTTCAAATGAGCTTTAGGGGCATTCAGGTGTCGTAAACGGGGTGGAGCACCCCCAAATAGCTCTGTACAGAGCAGAAACTTTCAAGAGGGAGTAGTCTGGGATTGATGGGCTATACAAAATAAACACAGGATAAATCATGAAGACAGAGCTGGGCGAAAATATCTAGACAAAAATGTACAATTTAAACGAAGCAGAGACAGCTGACATATAATGCGGTGGGATGCTGAGACTTGTTGTTCCACAGACAGGACGTACCATAATTTATTTAAACTAGCAGAGACAGCTTAGACATATAATGCGGTTGGATGGCTGAGACTTGTTGTTCACAGACAGGACAGACACATTTAACTAAGCAGAGGGAAGCTTAGACATATAATGGGTGGGATGGCTGGGACTTGTTGGTTCCACGGACAGGTGCGTACCCATTTAAAACTAAGAAGAGACAGCTGACATATAATGCGGTGGGATGGCTAGAGACTTGTTGTTCCACAGACAGGACGAACCTGAGAAGAATTGAAGAGTGGCGTAGTAGATGATTTACGGAACTCCAAAGTCTTGTTATAAATTACTGGGATAATTCTGAGGATTGCCACTTCTAATTTGCCACTTAGAAATTTGGCACGTGAAATTTGCTTATAGCTTCTAGTAATGACTGTAGCTTAAAAAAAAGTTCACCAACTTTAATTTTCTTAGCCTGATTTTCAGCTTCACAAATTATGTTTTTTTACTCTATTTATATCCAGAGCTGTCATTGTATATACATTACTTATCCTGTACTGATCCTGAGTTACATCCTGTATTATACTCCAGAGCTGCACCTCACTATTCTGCTGGTGCAGTCACCTGTACATACATTAATTATCCTGTACTTATCCTGGTTACTCCCGTATTTTACACCGAGCTGCACTCCATTCTGCTGGTGCAGTCATGGTAAAACAAATTTTTATCCCGTACTGATCTGAGTTCTTTCGTATTTAAAACCAGGCTGCACTCACTTTTGCTGGTGTTTTTCACGGTAATCTTCTTACTTATCCGTACTGACCCGGTTACAAACCTGTATTTCCCAGCTGCATCATTTCTGTGGTGCGTCATGTGTCTTTTTTCATTTTTTTCCCGGGATGACCGGTTCATTCTTTTTTATACTGGCTGCACTCACTTTTTTGCGGGGCAGTCCTGTGTATTTACATTACATTTCTTTTTCCGGGAAATTTATCCTGAGTACTCCCGTATTTATCCAAGCTGCCCCACTATTTTTGGTGCCCCCCTTGGATTTAATTCTTATTTCCGTACTGATCCTTTCACTCCTGTTTATCCCCCGGGTGCACTCATTTCGCTGGTAGCACTGTGACTAGATTACATTACTTATCCTGTTGATCCTGAGTTTCATCTGATATTTTAACCCCGAGCTGCCTCAATATTCTGTGGGCAATCACTGGTACAAACATTACTTATCCCGTATGATCCTGGTACATCCGTTTAAACCGAGTGCACTCAATTCTGGGTGCAGCCTGTGTTAATACATTTTTTATCCCGTACTTCCTAGTTAAAATCCGCTTTTTACTCCCGAGCTGCACTCACTATTCTGCAAGTGCAGTCACTGTGCACATTCATTACTTTTCTTATCCTTTTCTTCCTAGTTACTCCTGTATTTTTCTCCCGGCTGCCTCACTATTTTTCTGGGCAATCACTGTGTACATCATTACTTTCCCGTCTGATTCCCTGAGTCCACATCCTGTTTTTATAACAGAGCTGCATTTACATTCTGTGGTGCAGTCCTGTGTACTAAAATTACTTATCCTGTACTAAACTGAGTTAAAAACCCCGATTTTACTCCAGAGCTGCACTCCTATTCGCGTCATACTGTTTCTAATTACTTTTAATTACCTATCCTGTTCCTATTACATTTTTTATACTCCAAGGCTGCTCATATTCTGCTTGCGTCCTGTTCATAATTATTTCCTGTACTGATCTGAGTCACATCCGTATTTTTCCCCAGAGTGCACTCACTATTTTGCGGGCAGTCCTTTTGTAAATAATTACATTATTATCCTGTTATGATCCGAGTTACATCCCGTATTAACCCCGAGCGCCCTCCCTTTTCCCGTGGTGAGTCATGTGTAAACATTACATTACTTATCCTTTAATGACCCCGGATTTTAAATTTCCTGTATTTTTCCTTTTAGAGCTCATTTCCCCTATTCTGCTGGTGCAGTCACGTGTACATACTTTAAACCTTTCCTGAAATGTTTTCCTTTGGTTCAAAATCCTGTATTATCCCCCAAGCTGACTCAAAACCCAAGTTGGTTGTTATTAAAAGCATTCACAAGTTTTTTTTTTAGGGTTTACCCCCCTTAAACAGTGTAACTGTTTCTTATAAAACAAAGAAAAAAAACCCTTTTTATTCTAACTAAAAGAAAACCCCTTTTAAAATTATATCAAATCTTTCTCAATCATTCTCATCATCTTCTTTCTTCCCCCTTGTCTTTGATTGTGATTATACTTTCTATGAGTTTTCTTCAGGTCAAAGCAACTCAATTCAATCAAAATAGCTCGCTCCGTTTAATAATATGAATTCTTGGCCAATACTCTTGAATTTGACTGATTTAAATTTAAAAAATTCTAATTTTAAAAACGGGGGCAAACTGGATAATTAAAGTCATACGAAGTAAGGGCCCTCGCAAAAATTTCAGTTTTTTGGTAAAAATTCCGGGCTCAATTATGGGGTTTACATGTATGAAGGGGAAAAACTTCCCAGACCCAAGGGATTTTCCCATAACACTTTGAAATTTTCCCTCTTTCGCCCTCCAAAAACCCCAAATACACAACAAAGCAGCAACTGAATGCTATTAGTCAGTGTTTTTCCTGGGTTTTAAAGAATCCATCTTGAAAAGCTTTTTTAAAGTCACAGTCACCCCCTTTGGGAACCCCAAATTTTCCTGTTCAGGGGGTTGTGGGTGGGTCCTAGCAGCCCCAATTGAAAAACAGCTGTGCTGTCACTAGCTATTCCTACTACAGAGACATGAGTGCAGGAGGTTTTAAAACGGGAAAACCCACAATGTGTTTGGGAACTCAAAACGGGGGGAAAACTTTTCCAAAAAAGTTAGGAAAAACCAAAAACCCATTGTTAGAGATAAAATCGGGCAGGGAGGCCCTCCCCATGGTCAACAGCAGCTTGTGGGCAAAATTTCCGGGATAAAAAAGAAGAGAAAAAAGGGGGGGGGAAAAAGAGGGTTTCTGTAAAAAAAGAAAAAAACCCTTGTGTGACTAAGAGGAGATAAAATCTTCTTTATTTCCTAAACCAAAGCCAATCAAAACGCAATGATTTGGAATAGTCTTCAGTTACCTTTTCCCCAAAATGTTTTAAAAATAAACAAATGTGGTGAGAAAAAATTCTTTAAGGCCTTTATAACCCCTTTTGGGAAAAAGGGAAGTCTAACCCCCCCTAAATTTTTTCAGGACCACCCGGGCTTTCTATAAAGTCCCCCCCAACTGGTGATGGGCATGTCAGATTTCAATGCCCAATCTTTTTTTCCCCATTGGAAAATAACTTGGGTGAAAAAAATAAAAGTAAGTGGCACACCTTTACCCCCCCTACTTTCCTATTCAAAAAAAACATGCATATCATTTTAAACAGAGCATGCATGTTTCATGAATTTGTCGGGGTTTAAAAGTTTCTTGGGGCCCAAAAAAGGGTTTTTTTAAAGGGATATTTGGGATCTTTAAAAGCTTTTCTAGGGAAAAAGGTGGGTGAAACCAACTGATTTCACCGGTACCAACCAACTATCTCATGGTGTCCTAACTGTCCCCGACAAGGGGAAGGGGGAAATCCCAAATTTTAATTGGGGCAATCAAATTTGGGTTTTTCCCTGGATATAACTGCTGCAAGAAATAAAACGGGCAGTTTTCTCCCCGCTTTTTATTCAAAAACACAAAGCCCTTTTTTTTCCCCCAAATAAGACAGCGTCTTTTATAAATTTTTTTTCTCCTTAAAATGCACCATGGGCTTAATTTTTAAAGGGGATTGGGCTTTAAAATTTTCCACAAATAAATTATTGCCCTGCATTAGTTTAGAGTTCAGAACCATAGGTTTTAAAGTATTTTAAAGGGGCATTTTAATTTGGCCCGCTGCAGTGACTTATCTCAAAGGATGGCAAATGTGACATACTGGGACATGTAGAACTAAAAGTTCCAGCATGCCCCATCACCAATGTGAGATGTAAGTGTCAGTATCATTGCTCTGTTCTCACCCCCATCCCTCACTTACTTGTTCACTGTCTCCTGTCCTGGGATGTTCGGGACCTGTGGTGACATCACAGTCACATGACCTCCCTGCACCGGTCCTTCAACACTCTGCTACAACAATATGTCCCAGGGCCATTTCTTGGGGTGAGGGGACTTGGGAACACCCCCCCCATCCCACCTTTCTCTCTGCCCACCCTTGGAAGGCCTGTGTTGGGGGGCTTTCAGCAATGATTTCCGCTATGTCTTATTTTTGGGGGGTGCCTTATATTAGGGAATTTAACAAAATCTCTGCTATGTCTTAATTTCGGGGGTGTCTTATTTTCGGGGAAATACGGTACATACTCATTAAAGCAGAGCATGCATGTGCATGGGTGTGTCAGGAGGAATAGCCATCAGCTGAACAAACTTTTGAAGGTGTCTGGGCACCTTCAGTATAATATAGTGATTTCAAAAACTTAATTCATGCCCCATTTTATATATCAGCATCTGTCTTCTTGGTCCGTTTTAAGGAGTTCTCCACCCAGAAAACGTTATTGTAAATTATCTTCTGGGAACTGAGAAGCAGACCATTTGTAGACTGATTGCATGCGTTACAATGTATCTGTCAGTTCACATTTGCTTCACTTGGGTCTATTGTTGTCGCTACTTTGTTCAGTAGAATTAATAGGAGATAATTAATGTAGATTGGAAAAATGTGTTTAAAAGGCAAGAAAGCAATCAAACCTTCCATTGACATTAATACACTCGTGAATCCACCCAAATAAACTGTTGATTATTATGTTGTGAGTCCAAAATGATTCACGGTTTCGTAGCCATCTGCCACGGCTTCCAATCTAGAGTGTGATATTTGTAACATAACAAAAACCTCTCTCTCCGGGGCTTCGGATTAAGACTTGTAGAGGCAGCGGAGCCAAAGGAATGATATCATGTGTTTTAAGAGCTCGGAGTCTGCACTGGGGAAGCTATTGTACTGATATAAATAGCAGTCCTGTGCGTATGTGTAAATTATTAATACTTGTCACAATGAGTTTATGTCTTGTAAAGGAACATTCAAAGCCGGGACACCCAAGTCTACCTGTTCTGCTCTCTGGAGAAAATGAACAGAAGCCCTTCATAGTTTACACGTAGAAGATTCAACAAGAAAGATTTTAACCTCTGAGGAGACTTTAAGGACCAGTGTTGTGGCTATCATTGCAAGATCAGAGAAAGGATGCCTAGCTTGACCAATTGGAAAGAGGACACAAAGCCAAAAGATCTCTCCACCCAACTCGGATAAGTGGAGCTAGTGTTAGACTAGGTCCAGCTACCAATGGAGAAGATGACTTTAAGGCTATGTCTAGAAAGCACTGGATTCTTGTCGGATTTTCAGCGGACTAAGTATTTAGAACCTGCCTAAAATCAGACTGTACCCAGCACTGTGTAGACTTCAATGGAAAATCCTAGAGAAAAGATGCCTGGTTTGACCAACTGGACACAAGCCCAAAAGATCTCTCGCCCCAACTCAGATAAGTGGTGCTAGTGTTAGACTAGATACAGCTACCATTGGAGCAAGTGACTTTAAGGCTATGTCTGCACAGCACTGGATTCTTGTCGGATTTTTGGTGGACTTGGTATTAAGAACCTGCCAAAAATCCGACTGTACAACAGCATTGTGTAGACTTCAATAGAAAATCCTAGAGAGAGGATGCCTAGTTTGACCAACTGGAAAGAGGACAGAAGGCCAAAAGATCTCTCCACCCAACTCGGATAAGTGGAGCTAGTGTTAGACTAAGTCCAGCTCCCAATGGAGCAGATGACTTAAGCTTGTTAGAGAGTACTGGATTTTGCGGATTTTTGGGAACTGGATTTAACCTGCCTAAATCCGACTGTAGCCAGACTGTGTAGACTTCAATGAAAATCCCAGATAAGATGCCTAGCTTAACAACGGAAGAGAAACAAGCCCAAAAGATCTCCCCACCAACTCGGATATGGTTGTAGTTAGACTAGGTCCACCTCATGGAGCAAGTGACTTTAAGGCTATGTCTGCACAGCACTGGATCTTGTCGGATTTTGGTGACTGTATAAGAACTGCCAAATCCGACTGTACCCAGCACTGTGTAGACTTCAATAGAAAATCCTAGATAAAGGATGCCTAGCTTAACCAACTGGAAAGAGGACACAAAGCCAAAAGATCTCTCCACCAAACTCGGATAAGTGGAGCTAGTGTTAGACTAAGTCCAGCTCCCAATGGAGCAGATGACTTTAAGGCTATGTCTGCACAGCACTGGATTCTCGTTGGATTTTCGACAGACTAAGGGGGACATGTCTGAAAACTGTCTTGGTCTAAGACTTTTCTTGTTGCCCATAGCAACCAGTCAGGATTCCCCTTTCATTTCATATAGTGCTCTGAAGAAATGAAAGAGGCGGTCTGATTGGTTGCTATGGGCAACAAGAAAAGTCTTAGACCAAGACAGTTTTCAGACATGTCCCCCTAAGTATTTAGAACCTGCCTAAAATCCGACTGTACCCAGCACTGTGTAGACTTCAATAGAAAATCCTAGAGAAAAGATGCCTAGTTTGTCCAACTGGAAAGAGAACACAAGCCCAAAAGATCTCCCCACCCAACTCGGATAAGTGGTGCTAGTGTTAGACTAGGTCCACCTACCAATGGAGCAAGTGACTTTAAGGCTATGTCTACACAGCACTGGATTCTCATCGGAATTTCGGTTGACTCGGTATTTAGAACCTGCCGAAAATCCGACTGTACCCAGCAGTGTGTATACTTCAATAGAAAATCCTTGCTGTAGTCTACACAGCATAGGTTTTCTACTAAGGTCGCAAGACGTCCGGTGGAACATAGAACATATTCTATCTTCCACTGGACTCCCGTTGGATTCCTGTAGCCTCAATGTATGGGACTGGTGGGAAACTGCGCCAAAATATTTTAACTGAGCTTTGTAGACATAGCCTAAGGCCACCACCATCATCTGACAACAGGTCAACTGGCTAAATGTCGCTCTGGTCTCACTGCTATTGGTGTGATAATATAACTGGATTTCGGAAGGGGAGTCCAATCTATCCATTAGGTTTACTAAGTACAATAGATGTAATGAAAGCCACCAAGGATGAAGCTCTAGATTTACTCCAGAGAAAGGGCTTTGAAGCTTAGGAACCCCTTTATTAGCGAAATATATGCTGACAGCGCACTTGATATGGTGCTATTAATTGCAGACAACCCTGTTGAAGGGACAATAACTCTACTGATAGTACCAGGGTCAGATTAAGGCTGGTGGACATTCCTGAGCCCAAAAAAATGGTGGGGAACCCAATCCCACCTTGAAACACAGACCCTATCTGACCCCCAATAGCAGCCACAGTTAGGAAAAGTGGCCACAAATTTCATCACCACCTCTTGTTGGTTGGATAACACTGTTGAACTACCATCAGGAGGAGGAGGAGGTCCCACAAACAACTTTAACTTAAGGTGGTTTTCTCACCATAGCATTTCACAGTCACAGCCAGCTTCAGACTGCCTGGTCGGTCTGTGGGTGGGTCTATAGCAGTGATTGGCATTTCAGTTTAGCTATTTCTAGCTGAGCCTTTTACAGTGAAGTGACTACAGGAGATGTAAAATCTGTAGTACACAAGACTACAGAGCTCTAAAGAATGAAAATGTGTACTTATCTTAAAGGGGTTGTCTCACTACAGCAATTCATCTTACCTTTTTTATTCTTTTTATTTTTTAATTCAGTGTTTACTGGCTGTACTGGTTTCTACTGTCCTGCAGTAATGAGCTGCTGTGGACACCAGCTCTGTAGCTATAGCGACCAGCTCTGGCAGCCTATGAGGAGAGATTGGACAGGTCTGTAACTATAGCGACCAACGCTGGCAGCTTATCAGGAGAGATCGGACAGGTCTGTAGCTATAGCGACCAGCTCTGGCAGCCTATGATGAGAGAGTAAACAGGTCTGTAGCTATAGCAACCTGAGGAGCTGATGCAGCCCATACAAGAGGGGATAACTAGAATTAGGTAGGACACTGTTTATGGACACATTGCAAAGTGACTTGTTTTTCCAAGATTTTTAACATAAAAGCAATCCTTGTAGCGATACAACCACTTTAAACAAACAAAGCTCTGTTCCTAGAGATGACAAACAACAGAGAGTGGCTCATCATGGACGGACAATAGCTTCCAGCTAATCAGATAAGAGTGAGGAGAGTGTTATGGTCGGTAACCAAGAGTAACTTATCGTCTCAACAAAGCAAAATAAAAAAGCAATGTATTTGATAATAATCTTCATTTACCTTTCCCTTTATAGTGAAAGCAAATTATTGTAGTGAGAAAATACCTTTAAGTTTAAGTCATAAATGTCTACTTTAACAGTCAATAATGAATAAATATCTAAGAAATAGATAGATAAATAGATAGATATGAGAGAGATAAATAGAAAAATGTAACTTGCCCTGGCAGAAGGGCCCTAGATCCACATGGTGGTGGAGGAGTTGTGTCCCTTGTGCCCTCCCTATAATTCAGGCCTGATCAGCTCTCTAATGTTCCCAGGTGACAGTTCTGACCATCCCCATGTAAGCAGATAGTAATGATTGGACTTGGCTTCTGGTTGCAAGCGGAACGTTTTTATTTTTGGATAAATGGCTGTTGTTCTCCTTTTGTGTTGCGATAAGATTATGTTTGCGGTGAAGGAACTTCCACCGCTGTAAAAAGCTGCTCATTCGGAAATAGGAAATTAACGTTCACCTTAGATGACTTCCACAAAGATGCTGAATTTAGAAACAGCCTTTGACACAGTGAACTCTATAAACAGGAGGAAGGTGAAGCCCTTGTGTTATTTTGAAAAGTTCACATTTGTAGTCTGTTTGTGATACAGGGAAGGAGCAAGGGGGGGTCCAAATCATGTTAACAATCTCTGCTTAATGTGCATTCTGGGAAAAGCTCCCAATGTACACATACACATACAGCGGGGAAAAAAGTATTCAGTCCCCAATTGTGCAAGTTCTCCCACTTAAAAAGATGAGAGAGGCCTGTAATTGACATCATAGGTCGACCTCAACTATGAGAGACAAAATGAGAAAACAAATCCCGAAAATCACATTGTCTGATTTGGAAAGAATTTATTTGCAAATTATGGTGGAAAATAAGTATTTGGTCAATAAAAAAATTTCATCTCAATACTTTGCTATATATCCTTTTGTTGGCAATGACAGAGGTCAAATGTTTTCTGTAAGTCTTCACATAGTTGGCACACACTGTTGCTGGTATGTTGGCCCATTCCTCCATGCAGATCTCCTCTAGAGCAGTGATGTTTTGGGGCTGTCCCTGGGCAACACGGACTTTCTACTCCCTCCAAAGGTTTTCTATGGGGTTGAGATCTGGAGACTGGCTAGGCCACTCCAGGACCTTGAAATGCTTCTTATAAAGCCTCGCCTTCATTGCCCTAGCGTTGTGCTTGGGATCATTGTCATGCTGAAAGACCCAGCCATGTTTCATCTTCAATGCTCTTGCTGATGGAAGGAGGTTTGCACTCAAAATCTCATGATACATGACCCTATTCATTCTTTCATGTACATGGACTAGTCGTCCTGGTCGCTTTGCAGAGAAACAGCCCCAAAGCATGATGTTTCACAGTAGGTATGGTGTTATTTGGATGTAACTCAGCATTCTCTCTCCTCCAAAGACGATGAGTTGTGTTTCTACCAAACAGTTCTACTTTGGTTTCATCTGACCATATGACATTCTCCCATTACTCTTCTGGATCATCCAAATGCTCTCTAGCAAACTTCAGATGGGCCCGGACATGTAATGGCTTCAGCAGGGGGACACGTCTGGCACTGCAGGATCTGAGTCCCTGGCGGCCTAGTATGTTACTGATGGTAGCCTTTGTTGCGTTGATCCCAGCTCTCTGCAGGTCATTCACCAGGTCCCCCCCGTGTGGTTCTGGGATTTTTGCTCACCGGTTTTGTGATTATTTTGACCCCACAAGGTGAGATCTTGTGTGGAGCCCCAGATGGAGGGAGATTATCAGTGGTCTTGGATGGCTTCCATTTTCTAATTATTGCTCCCACAGTTGATTTCTTCACACCAAGTTGCTTGCCTATTGCAGATTTAGTCTTCCCAGCCTGGTGCAGGGCTACAATTTTGTTTCTGGTGTCCTTTCACAGCTCTTTGGTCTTCACCATAGTGGAGTTTGGAGTGTGGCTGTTTGAGGTTGTGGACAGGTGTCTTTTATACTTATAGCAAGTTCAAAGAGGTGCCATTACTACAGGTAATGAGTGGAGGACAGAGGAGCCTCTTAAAGAAGAAGTTACAGGTCTGCGAGAGACAAATCTTGCTTGTTTGTAGGTGACCAAATACTTATTTTCCACCATAATTTGCAAATAAATTCTTTCCATATCAGACAATGTGATTTTCGGGATTTGTTTTCTCATTTTGTCTCTCATAGTTCAGGTCGACCTATGATGTCCATTACAAGCCTTACTCATCTTTTTAAGTGGGAGAACTTGGGCAATGGCCCAAAAAACTGGCGTTGGCGTGTTGGGAAATGTCGCCCAAAGTGTGCGGTAGGATAGTAGACTGCACTATTCTATAGAAGAGTATATAGTAACAGTATTGATTTTGTTTACAATGGGACCTTATAGTGATGTATCCTACTGTATATCTATATACCGTATTTCAGAAGTGTCCACCAGGAGCTTTCCCAGGTGCTACACTAAACGAGATCCTAATG
>JAODAL010025199.1:0-59101 GCA_025379985.1 Phyllomedusa bahiana
TTGAAACTGCTTCTTGCTACCAGATGAAAATTATTCTTTTAAATCCTAGACACTTGAAGATTTTTTCTTTTGAGATATCTATTCTGTTTTCAAGTTTTTCTTTTTTTTATTTTGTATCTTTATATTCAACATTTTTTTTATATTGAAAAATTTTAATCCCCATTCGTTAATTTGGGATGCTATTTCCAAACAGTTTGCTCTCCTTTTTCAAAATAGGAGGCTCTAAGGCTGAAGGAGCATGTTTTAGAACCTCCCCCCTAACGTTGAACTTGGGATCTGTGGTTCATTTTTTGGGATGGTTTATAGATTTTTAAGCCCGGGGGAAAAATTATCATTAAATAAAATGCCAGAAATTTCCCCAAAAAATTGCTGATTCGACCAAATCAACATTTTCCAATGCCCGGGGCAATATTAAGAAGGCTCGGGTTTTTCCTCCATAGTATATTGAACGGGTGTTCTTGGGTATACCCCCCCCACAGACTTTTCCATACCCCATAAAAGTTTATCCATAAATTGGTTTTTTCTTTTTTGCTGGACTAAAAAGATCCATAGAGGGCTGCCTCTTGTCATAGACCCCCGCAAAATGCGGGAAAAAATGTTATAAACCAAAACGGTGTGCCCAATCGTCTCCCACTTTGCCTAAAAGAAGACCGAGATCCAGGGAACATAAGAAACGGAGACAAAATTAGGCGCCCAAATTATATAGTACGTTCTACTGCAAATGAATTTTATTTAGAATTACGCTCACTGAGCTTGTTGTACACATAGGGACAACCATACAAATTGCATGGGATAACTTTCACATTCTCCCCATCCTCCAATTCGCTCGTACACCCACACCAAAGGCAAAAGGATAGAATAAAAAACCCTTTAATTCGGCTTCTGGTTTACCATTGCAGACTCCAGTAGAGGTATAACTAGCGCTTGGAAAAAACCTTTCCATTCGTTTTTTGGAAAAATTAGATTCCCCTGGTAAAGGGGAATTTTTTTTTTTTAAAAACAAAACAACAAAATAAAATTTAAAAGATAACCTCAGCGTTTTCGCACGCCTCATCACGCCTCCTCAGGAGTTAGACATGTCAGAGTTTGCATTCTAACTTTAAGCCCCCAATAAACCCTCCCTCACATGATAAAGCCAATCTTTTCCATTAAAAAAGATCTATATAACATTTAACATTTTGACCACATAGCCAAAACATTAGAACCATTTACTTTTCCTAAATCCATAGTATATTTACAAAATGCATCCTGCACGTTTGTAACCCCAAACGGGTACGATGTTTTTAATTACTTCCTGCAGCAGAAAAAAATATAACCCCCAATATCACAGAGCTCAGCCCTCTCCCTCTATCATAAAACCCCAATATCACAGAGCTCAGCTCCTCTCTTCTATTTTATAACCGATATTTCACAGGCCCCACTCCTCTCCCTATCTATAACCCTATATATCCAGGCCAGCTCCCCTACATATAATATATATCACAGAGTCCTTTCTCCCTATCAAAAACCCCTTTATACAGAGTCACTTCTCTCCTCTATCATAAAACCCCTATTATCACGAGCTACTCTCTCCTCTACATAAAACCCCTATATTTCACAGAGTTCAGCTCCTCCTCTATCCTAAAACCGGGGGCGTTTTAGGGTCCTAAAACACCCCCGGGCTCGGGGCCCTTTGGTTTTTCGGTGGCGGGTTCACACGCTTTTTTCACGCCTCTTGGAACTGCGGATGTTTTTTTAAAAAAAAAACTTCTGTTTCCTGTCACAAATTTTTTCTGCACATCCCACACAATCCCCCACCCCTCAGCATCACTGTACATAAAAACACCAATGACAAATTTACTTTTTCAACTTCTCACCTTCAAAGCAATACCCAAACATTCCCCAAAACCAGATAAGGGGAGCAAATCTACCAGACAAGTGATTTTACTAAAACCCTCCTACAAAACCAAGCCCCCAAACTATTACTAAAAGGCTCAAAAATCCGCCAACCCTGACCAACGCGACCCCACATTGACCATCAGCTGTACACAGGCTCTGATTAATATCCCACCGCCAACGTGACCAGATAGTGGGAGACACCAGGTCACAGACGCTGAGGGCTGTAATTTTCCCCATACAGTACCAATGTGGAGATAATTGTATGTAGACTCTGCAGAAAATAAGTGATTACACTCGTTACAATTTAGTGACCCAGGAGACGTCTTTTTTGATCAGGTCGTTCACTTTTCCCTTTTTCTTCTCCACCGGGTTTCCCCCTTCATGTGATTGCCCCGACCAATAACCGTCCCCGAGGATTTTGGGGCACAAAAATCTTAGAATCCTCCATTTCCGCAACTCCTTAATTATAGGTAAGCGTCCCCCCATTAGGTATAAGGGGGACTGAAGCGTTATGGGGCCAAGGGGTATATGGGGGCCCCAGGGAGTAAAATAGGGGCCCCAGGAGTATATAGGGGGGCAAGGCAGTATTTGGGGGGGAAGGCAGGTTAAGGGGCACTGAGCAGTAATGGGGGGACTGAGGCAGTATATAGGGGGGCCCCAGGGGGGTATTGGGGCCAAAAAGGGAGTAATAGGGGCCTGAGCAGCAAGGGGCCACAGGGGTATAGGCGGGACTGAGGAATATAGGGGCCACAAAAGGATATAGGGGCACTGAGCAGTTTTTGGGGGGCACGAGGCAGAAAAAGGGCCACGGCAGGTATATGGGGCCAAAAGGAGTAATAGGGAGAGGCAGTATAGGGGCCACAGGCAGTATTGGGGGCACTGAGGGAGTATATAGGGGCCACAAGAAGGTATAAGGGCACTGGGCAGTATATGGGGGCACGAGGGAGAAAATAGGGCCACAGGCAGTATATGGGGCCAAAGGGGGAGTATATGGGCCACAGGCAGTATATGGGGGCATGAGGCAGTATATAGGGGCCACAAGAAGGTTTAAAAAGGGGCATGAGGGAGTATAGGGGGCACGAGGCATATAAGGGGGCCCCAAAAGGATATAGGGGGACTGAGGGAGTAATGGGGCCACAGCAGGCATAGGGGCCACAGGCAGGGATATGGGGGCCACAGGGAGGCTAGGGGGCCCAGGCAGGGTTTTGGGGGGGCCCCAGGCAGGCGTTGGGGGCCCCAGCAGGCGTAGGGGGACAGGCAGGATTAAGGGGACAGGGAGATATGGGGGCCCCAGGCAGGGATATGGGGGCACTGGGAGAAAGGGGGCCCCAGTCAGGCATTTAGGGGCCCCCAGGCGCATATGGGGGGCCCCAGGAAAGGATTAAGGGGGACAGGCAGCATTATAGGGGCCAAGGGAGCATTATAGGGGGACAGAAAGGGTATGGGGGCCCCAAGGGGAGCATATGGGGCCCCCAGGCAGGGGTTAAGGGCCACAGGCAGCATTATAGGGGCACAGACAGGATTGGGGCCCCAGGCAGTAATGGGGGGCCCCAGGCAGGGATTAAGGGCACGGCAGCCATTTAGGGGGACAGGGAGGGGAAGGGGGCCACAGGGAGGGAATGGGGGCCACAGGAGGGTATGGGGGCCACAGGGAGTATATGGGGGGGACAGCAGGGGTAGGGGCCACAGGCAGTAATGGGGGCCACAGACAGGGGTAGGGGGGCCCCCAGGAAGGGCATTATAGGGCACTGAGCAGGTAAACGCTTTAAAATAACAACATTTAAAACTCACCTTTAACCCCCCCGGGGAGCGCCTCCGTCCCCTTCCCTGCGCTCCTCCGGGAGCCCTCGGCGCACGCCTAGACGGCGGCGCCCGAGGGAAAGGGAGCGCGCGATGACATCACTCATCGCGACGCGCCGGCTGAGGGGACGGGGCCGTGGGGGTCCCCCAGCGCTGTGAGGACCGGGGCCTCCGGTGTGGACCGCGGGGCCCACACTGTCTGCGGGGCAGGGAGCACTCGCCTCTGCTCCGCAGAACCCGCGGCTGTGGTTCCAGCGGACCCCAGCAGTTTAAGGGCCAGTCGGTGTCCAGGCCCCGGGCAGAGGCCTGGAGCCCGGGAGATCGGCAAGGGGGTTTTATTCGGGGCCCGGCCCCCCAAAAAAACAGCCCCCGCGACGCCCCTCCTATAACCCTATATTCACGAGTCAGTCCTCCCTCTATCAATAATCCATATATCACAGAGTCACTTCTTTCCCCTTTTATTACATAACCCTTTTATCACGAGTCAGCCCTCTTCCCCCCCATCATATAACCCAATACACAGAGCTCAGCTTTCTCTTCTATTAAAAAAAACCCTAAAAACCACAGAGCCCAGCTCCTCTCCTCTATTATATCAAATATATATATATATCTTAAATATAAGTTATTTATTCTCTTTTTCCTGTTTCTTTGTGGGATAAAAGGCATCGTGTCCATTTTGGTATTTACCCCACTTAATAGTCTGTGGTTCTATGTTAAGATGTCCTGAACATGCTTATATTCTTTGGGGGATGGTAAATGGGCCTCCTAAGATGTGCTGTGCCCCTGACATGCTCTATGTAGGGTTGGCCCCTATGGGCTGCAGTAGATATATCAGTATGGAAAAGGATCTGGATTTTTACATGTGTATGGGAAGTGCTGATCTCTAAAGTACAACCCCCAAACTACTCGTAACCTTGAAATGTGAAAGGGTTCGCCAGGCCATTTAGTTCTTGGTCTCTCCCATAAGCCTTCTGATATATGCAATTACCCCGTGGGGTGCAACAGGCGTTAAATACCCCCACACCGACTTGGTGCTTCCCCTCGCTTAGATACCATACCGCCTTCTGGATTTTTACAGTCGTTTAATAGCACTTTTACCTTCCAGGCCACGTGCTCTCCTGCTCTGTCTGTTCTGGTAAATTACCCTGAGGTGTATAATTATAGAAAGAAGCAATAACTTTGTGCTTATTCTCTTTATGATATTCTCATTCTTTCCTTGCTCTTGTTGAATCTGTGTGAGGTGGTTTGTTCCTGGTTTCCTGCCACTGTAATTACTGGGAATTTTTCTAATATAAGAGAGATTGTACATATTAGTCTATAGTGCTCTGTGCTGGTGACGTCTTCTACCTCTTGGATTTAAAGGGGTTGTCTCGCTACAAGGATCGCTGCTTTTTATGTTAAAGATCTTGCACAAACAAGCCACTTTGAAATATGTGTCCCTTAACAGTGTCCCACCCCATTCCTAATATCCCATCTTTTTATGGGGCAGCAGCTTCTCAGGGCGCTATAAATCAGACCTTTTTTGATCTCTTCTGATTTGGGTGGAGCACTGGGTTTCTATTGTACAGACCCGTTTACTCTCTCATTATAGGCTGCCAACACTGGGGTTTCTATAAATTTCAGACCTGTTTTCTCCTTTATTATAGGCTGCCCAAAATGGTTGCTATAAGCTACGACCTGTTTACTCTCTCATTTTAGGCTTTCCCAAAACTGGGGTTTCTATAGCTACAGACCGGCTTCCACTTCAGCCTTTAAACCCGTAAAAGCCCCGAATTTTAAAAAGAACCCCCCAAAAAAGGAAGGAAAACAATGCAGTTAAAAAACCCCCTTTTTCGTCTCATAAAGATAACCCTTTCGATTTCACCAAAATTTTTTTTAATGTGGACTAAAAAGAAAAAAGACGCTTGTTGTTTTACTGACCTAAATTGCCCTTTTTTTTAAAAATTGGGGAATTTAAAACCTTTCCCTAGACATTTTTTTTACTTTTATATTTGAAATTTTTTTCCCTTTTTTCTGATGGGGGTTTAAACCCGGGCTATTATACGGGACAAAAGTGACTGCACCAGCAAATTTGTGAGTGGGAGCTTCCCGGAGTTAATACAGGATGTAAATGGATCGTACAGGGTGTAAAGTATGTACAGTGACTGCACACGAATAGTGAGTGAGCTCGGGTATAATACAAAGGGTGTAAACTCAGGGGCGTCAGGAAAAAGTAAATGTATGTACGCAGTGACTGCCCCAGCAGAAATAGTGAATTTTCAGCTCTGGAGTAAATTTTTGGAAGTAACTCGGTTTATTTCAGGTTAAAATAATGTTTTGTGCACAGTGAGCACCAGCAGAAAAGTGAGTTTCAGCTTTTGGGGTAAAAATAAGGATGTAACTAGGAAACAGTAAGGGTTTAATTTAAAGTATGAAAAATTTACTGCACCAAGAAATGTGGGGGCGTCTGGGGTATAATACAGGATGTAATCAGGGTCAGGACAGGATAAGAATGTATGTGCAAGTGACTGCACCAGGAAAAGTGGTGCAGCTCTGGAGTATAATAAGGATGTTTAAATCAGGATCAGTACAAAAATTTTTTAGTACAGTTAATGCCCCCGCGAATAGTGAGTGCAAACTCTGGGTAAAAAAACAAAAGGGTGTAACTCAGGATCATACAGGATAAAATAATGTATGTGCGCAGTGATGCACCAGCAGAAAAAGTGAGTGCCGCCTTAGTATAATTCAGGAGTAACTCAGGATCGTACAGAATAAGTAATGTAAAGTTTCAGTGACTGCACCAGCAGAATAGTGAAATTTAGCCTGGAAATAATACAGGATGTAAAATCTGAACAGTACGGGTAAGTAAATTTTGGGACACAGGACTGCACCGCAGAAAAAGTGGGGGTGCAGCTCTGGAGAAAAAACAGGATTTTAAAATCAGGGTCAGTACCGGATAAGTAATGTAAATTTCACAGTGAATGCACCAGCAGAATAGTGAGTGCGCTTGGGTAAAATACAAAGGGTTAATCAGGGTCAGTTTCAGGAAAAAAGTAAAAAGTTTTGTACACATTTACTGCACCAGCAAAATATGAGTGCGGGTCTGAAATATATACAGGGTGAACTCAGGAAACGACGGATAAAATAATGCATTACACAGTTTATGCACCACAAATAGTGAGTGCAGCCTGGGATTTAAACAGGAAGTAAATCAGGGCATTTCAGGATAAGTAATGTATGTACACAGGACTGCACCAGAGAATAGTGAGTAAGCTTTTTGGAGAAAATAAGGATGTAACTCAGGGTCAGTACAGAATAATGTAAAAGTTTGTACAGTGACTGCACCCGCAGAATAGTGGTTTCAGCTCTGGAGTATAATACAGGATGTTTAAATCTGAAAAGTACAGGGAAAATAAAAGAAAGTACAAAAGTGACTGGGACCAGCAGAAAAAGTGACCCCAGTTTGGAGGGATAATTTTCAGGAAATTTAAACCGGATCAGTACAGGATAAATAAAAGGTTTTGTACACAGTGACCCGCACCCGCCGAATAGTGGGTGAGCTCTGGGGTAAAAATTTCAGGATGTAAAATCAGGATCAGTAAAAATAAGTAAGTATGTTTCACGTGACTGCAGCAGCAGAAAGTGGGGTGCAAACTTGGGGGGATAAAACAGGATGTAACTCAGGGTCCGTACAGGAAAAAAAAAGTATGTACACAGGGGACTGCACCCGCAGAATAGGGGGGTTTCAGCTCTGGAGTATAATACGGATTTTAACTCGGGGTTCAGTACAGGATAAGTAATGTATGTACCCAGTGACTGCACCCGCAAATAGTGAGTGCGCTCGGAGTATAATACGGGTTTTTAAATCCCGGGGCAGTACAGGATAAGTAATTTTGTACACAGTGACTTTCACCGCAGAATTGGGGATTTCAAACTCTGGGGAAAAATACAGGATGAATCCCTATCAGTACAGGGGTAAGTAATTATGTACACAGTGAAAAGCACCCGGGAGAAATGAGTGCACTTGGAGGATAATACAGGATGTAACTTTGGATCCGTCAGGATAAGTATGTTTGTACACATGGACTGCACCGCAAATAGTGAGTGCACTCTGGAGGTTTAAAACAGGATGAAAATCTGGATCATAAGGAAAAGAAAAATAAAGTACAGTGACTGCACCAGCAGAATGTGGTGCAGCTCCCGGAGGATAATTTCAGGATGTAACTCGGGTTTGGGACAGGATAAGTAATGTATGTACACCGGACGGGACCAGAAAAAAGTGAGTGCAGCTCGGAGTAAAAAAACAGGAAAGTTAATCCGGGTCGTAAAAGGGTAAGTAAGTTGTTACACAGTGACTGACCCGCAGAAAATGAGGGAGCCTGGGGGGATAATACAGGGGGTGTAACTTAGGATTAAAAGGGACAGGGGTAAGTAATGTATGTACACAGTGACGACCAGGGGAAAATAGTGATTTTCACTCCCGGAGGATAATACAGGTGTAAACCCGGAACAGTAAGGATAAGTATGTATGTACCCCCTGATGAACCCGAAAAAGTGGGTGCACTCTGGAGGGTAATACAGGATGTAACTCCCGGATCAGTTTCAGGAAAAGTAATGTATGTACAGTGACTGCACCCAGAAATGGGGAGTGCAGCTAGGGTTTTAATACCCGGATTTTTAAAAAATGATCAGTACAGGATAAGGGAATGTAAGTTTCAGTGGCTGGGACCAGCAGAAAAGTGAGTGCAAACTCTTTTAGTATAAAACAGGGGTAACTCAGGATCAGACAGGAAAATAATGTAAAGTAAACAGTGATTTCACCTCAGAATAATGATGCATTGGAGTATCATACAGGATGGGAACCAGGATAGTACAGGATAAAATAATGTTTTTTGTACAAAGTGACCTTTCACCAGCAGAATAGTGAGTGCAGTTGGGGTATCGTACAGGATGTTTAAATCAGGGTCAGTACAGGAAAAAGTAATGTAAGTAACAGTGGGCTGGGACCCAAGAATAGTGAGTGCGTTGGAGTATAATAAAAGGATTAAAACAGGGGGGCATAAGGATAAGTAATTTTAAGTACACCCGTGACTGCACCAGCAAAAAGTGATACAGCCCTTTGGGGTAAAATACAGGATGTAACTCAGGGTCGTACAGAATTTAAATAATGTATGTACATTTACTGCACCACCCGGAAAAGTGAGTCAGTCTGGAGTATAAACGGATGGGAACCCCTGAATCAGTACAGGATAAGTAATTTTGTACACAGTGACGCACCAGCAGAAAAAGTGAGCGCATTTCTGGAGGGGAAAAAAAAGGATGTAATCAGGATCAGTACAGGATAAAAAAATGTAAGTACACTTTACTGCACCCGCCCGAATAGGGGGGTTTTTGCTTTTGGAGTATAATTTCAGGGGGGTAACCAGGAACGTACAGGTAAGTAATGTAAAGTACAAGGGGAATTCAGCAAACAGAAAAAGTGAGTTTTAGCCCCTGGAGGAAAAATACAGGGTGTAACTCAGGATCCGTACAGGGGAAAATTTAAATTTTTTAAAACAGTGACGCACCAGCAGGGGAATTTGGGGGGTGCAGCCCCGGAGTATAAAACCCGGATGTAATCGGTTCCCGAAAAGGATAAGTAAAGTATGGTTCACAGTGACTGGGACCAGCCCGAATAGGGGAGTGCAAACTCTGGGGGTTTTAAAAACAGGGTGTAACTCCGGGGCAGTTTCGGATAATTAAAGGTTTTACACAGTGACTCACCCGCAGAATAAAATGAAATGCAGTCTGGAGGATAATACAGGATGTAATCCGAAACAGTACAGGGGAAAAATTTAAAGGAAGTACCAGGAAAAGCACCCCCGAATAGTGATTTCAGCTTGGGGGAAAAAAATTTCGGAAAGTAACTTAGGATCAGTACAGGATAAGTAATGTATTTACACAGTGACTGCACCAGCCCGAAAAGTGAGGCCCGCTCTGGAGGGTAATAAAGGATGTAAATCTGGATCCCCGTACAGGATAAGTAAAAGTATGTACAGTACGCACCCGCAGAATAGTGAGTGCAGCCTTTTGGGGGTTAAATAAGGATGTAACCGGGTTCAAAAACGGGTAAGTAAAAGTAGTACACAGGACTGCAAACCGCAAATAGGGATGCAGCTCGGGAGTTTTAAAAACAGGAATTTAAACCCGGGGCCTACAGGATAAGTAAGTATTTACACCCAAGACTGCACCCGAAAAATAGTGAAGGGAAAACTCTTTGGAAAGGGTAAAACAGGGGTGTAAATTAGGAAACAGTACAGGATAAGTAATTTTAAAGTACACAGAGACCCGCACCAGCAGAATAGTGAGTGAAACTTGGGGGATAAATTTGGATGAAAATTGGATCATAAAGGTAAGTGGGTTTTAAGTTCACAGTGACGGGACCCGCAGAATATTGATGAAACTTTTGGAAAGGGTAATTAACCCGGAATTGGTAATCTTGGGGGCTTGGTAAGGGGGGGGGGGGGGGGGGGGGGGGGGGGGGGGAGGGGGGGGGGGGGGGGGGGGGGGGGGGGGGGGGGGGGGGTAAGGGGGGGGGGGGGGGGAATTTGGGGGGGGGGGAATTTTACAGGACTGCACCCCCCGAATATTTAGTTTCAGCTTTTGGAAATAAAAAACAGGTTTTAAAAATCATGAAACCGTACAGGGGTAAGTAATTGTTTTGTACATTTGGGTGCACCAGCAGAATAGGAGTTGCAGCCCTTTGGGGTTAAATAAAAGGATGTTTAAAACCCGGATCCGTAAAAGGATAAGTAAAGTAGTACCCAGTGGGCTGCACCCGCGAATAGTGGGGGTGAGCCTTGGGGAAAATACCGGGTGTAACTCAGGGTCCTTTCGGGGTAAGTAATGTATGAAAATAGTGACAAAACCAGCAAATATAGTGGGGCTCTGGAGTATCATACGGGTGTAACTCAGGAATCAGTACAGGATAAGTTTAAAGTTGTTCACGTTACTGACCAGCAAATGGGGGAAATTTCCCGCCTGGAGAAAAATTTCAGGAAATAAATCAAGGGTCAGTACAGGATAAAATAATGATCTACAAATGGACCCAAAAATACTTAATCAAATGTAAACAGGGAAAAAAGATTTCAAGGTATCCGAAAAATATTTTTTAGGTCGGGCTCTGCTACCATAGCGAACATGTCCTCTGTTTTAACAAATTTTTTCCCCCTTTTCCCCCCGAGTATGTACGTTATAAAAATATGAATTAATATGCTCGCCAGTATGGAACGGCTTGAAAGGAGCAAACGTTGTTTATTGAGCTTTTTTTAAAGTTAGTAAACTGTGCCAGGTGGTCTCCATCTCTGAAACAAACCAAAAAATGAGACGTAGAAAAGCAAAAATAAACACGTGTCTGTGGGGCAGCCCAAAGTTTCTTCCACTATGTTATGAGCCAGATACGTTTTTTTAATTAACCCATTATGAGGATTGATATTCGTGGGAATTATTTAGCACATGTCAAAGCGCTTTCATTCTGTGGATATAGCCATTACCCAAAGAACGTCAATGGACATAAAATGGGGTACTTCCCTTTTTATTTTTCCCCTCTTTTTTTTCCCTTTTAGTTTTGCATGTGTTTTTGGACTTTTTTTTAAAATCCTTGCAGCTGTTTTTAATTTTTTTTTTTTTTTTTTTTCAGTCCAAGCTATAAACTTTCTCAAGGTCCTAGTGGCTAAAACATCACAGCAACCAATTACGTCTGTGCATTTATATTGGAGTAAAATTGGGTTTTTTTAGGGTTGGGAGGGACATGATGGATTTGCTGTGGGGTTAGCCTGTGCCCATTTTTACTTTCTTTTTTGCCCGAAATTTACAGTTTCAATACAAATGGGGGGAATTTTTTTACAAAACAAAAAATATGCATAAACAACGTGTTTGAATAATGTGTACTTGTATTTGAATAACCACACTCTTTAGCTATGGTAAGAATTTTTTTTAAAATTTTTTTTGTAAAAATTGGGTTTTATTTGCGAAAATTTTTCTAGGTTTTCTTTTTACCCCAAAACTATAGTAGGGCTCCATGTTACGGGCTAGGGATAAAGGGTTTGGGTTTTAACCCGCGGGTGTGGAGTCGGCAAACCAAATCCCCGATCCGACTCCTAATTTCCCAAAAAACCTACTCCCTTTATACACGGCGCATGTTTAAAAATTAACATCAGGGTGTTTTTTCCCCGTTATGATACAAATTTTCAAGCTTTTTTAGGTAGAAAAAGGGCACTGACCAAACAAAAGGGTAACAATGTTTTTTCTTCTGAAAAAATTGTGGGTAGAGTTGAAGAAAAAGCTGTTTTTGTATCCAAGTCCCGTTTGCACCAAAAATTGGGGTTTTGTAGAAAAGACCGGGGATCAGATTTTTTGGCCCAAAACTGCTTGAAATTGGGCCAGAGCCCTAAGGATTCAGGCGTGCTGGAAAAAAACCCTTTGGGGAATTTCCCAAAAATAAAAAAATAATAAAAAATTTTTATTTTGATTTTTAGGAGCAAAACAGTAAACAATGCAGTTCCCGAAAAAAAATCTGCCAGAATAAGCAGATGCTAAATACTTGACAAGTCACATTTATGTATAAGATATGGTAATATTGACTGTATACTTAAAATTACAGTCGCCTCATGTACAAAGCTGTAGTGGATGGAGAGATATGGAGCCTGAAAGCCACAAGTTCAAACATTAGTTACAATTTCTGTTGTACAGTGTAAAATATTTTTATTGGTTATGACTTTAGAACACAATATTCCTCTCAAACACTGCATGAAACATTTGTGGAGTCTCTGAATTTGTTTGAGAAATATATTGCCTCCATCAGAACTGCTTTACAATGACCTCAATCTGATGTAATTGTTTCCAGGCTAGAGAACGCCTCTTACACTAACTGGGGTGGGGGAAAATCGGTGACCACCATGGGGCAACATCTCAAACAAATGTCAGGGTATAAAGGAATTGTCTTCAGCTCACAGTACAGTTTTGATGAATGGTTGATCTTCTACTTCTTTGAAAACAGGTGAAAAAAAATTTTTGCTGAAATGTGTTTGCCATGGGAGCGAATCTTTCTTCCCCTGGGGACAGCGCTTTGCCTGCTCCAAATGTCATCAATTACACTCCTTCATGTGATGAGGCTGAAGATATGGGTGCAGCAGCTCTGGCCGGACAAATTCCTCTTGCTCTTTGCATCAAAACTAACTGGGACCAACTTATTATATTGGTTGTTGGAGCGGAGTTGGTCCATTTTATGACGACTCCGACTCCACAACCCTGTATACCAGGGAACAGTTGCAGTTTTGCCCCTTTAGGGGCGGGGTGTCCAATAATGTGGAGCCTAGATGTGAGTGTATAAGGGACAGACAGACCCTCTAGGACACCCTGTATATATGGTTTAGTTCATGTCCCCTCTGTAATTGGAGGAAAATTTGTAGTGTGCTTTTTATATCTAATATTTGTTACACTTTATGTTTTAGAGGAAATAGGTTTCTTTTTGGATTTATATGATTTATTGTATTGTTTCCTCAGTTACTGTACTTGGGAATATTTAGTATTATTTACAATACAAATGGATGGGGTTTTCAAAGACCTTTCCACATATGCTTGAAGAAAGCCACACAGAAATAGAGACTTATGGATTTTCATATTGGATGCAAAGCGGCAAAATCTGTTGTAAATCTGCAGCAAGATCTGCAAATATCAGTAGATTTCACTGCTATGGTTCCCAGATTGGTGGCGAAAATGTCAGGCAATGCAGGCACCTAGCCTAAAATAGATCTTGGTAGTGCGGTTTTATAATTGAGTACATTGACTCCATGTGGTGGTACAAGTACTCCTGCGAGCAGCAGCCTAAGGCTCTGTCTACACTGCACAGAAAAACATCCGTTTTTTCAGGGTTTTTCGTTTTCTAAAACGCTGGAAAAATGACTGTAATCATCTTCCATGACTCTATTGTAAAACCCGCACCGTCTGTCTGCATGAGCTTTTTTCTGCTTCGTCTTTTTTATGGACGTCTTTTGCAAAATATTCTAAAAAAACGCCAGAGCCGGGCAGTAAAATTTACTACAGGAGTCTATGGAAAGCGTCGGACGTATCTTGGCGCGTTTTTTGGCGCGTTTTCGCGGCATTTTTTGCCGCGATTTTTCAATTAAAACCCTCCCAGCAGATCCAAGTCCCACCTATAGTGGGTGTTAATAAAGGTAATACCTGATCAAATCTGCATACAAGTGTCTGATGTGTCCTTGTCTGTACCATTCGTAATAAAATGATCATGCTTTGGTCGCTAACGTTTTTTGCGCAGTTCATATTTTTTCGCTAAAAATACGTTTGTTTTTTTTACAGAATTTGGCGCAATAATGTGGTTTTTGGTTTTGCGCTAAAATCCTTTTCTTACAAGATCTTGAATTGCTATAAAGTTATTTGCTATATGGAAAGATAAAGATGTTTATTTTTTTAAATTTTTTCCATACACATTTCAAAATTACAAAATTATACTCAACAAATTACAATATCACACCAATTCAACACTTCACACAAATTCATATAAATAACCAAAAAACTCACCTTTCTTTATACTTTAACACCCCAATAAAAAAAATACAACCACACAATCTTCCCCTATACCACCAACAACTCTCCAAAATACTACCTAATAATATATCAATATAATTCATATTATACCACACTCTACCATAAACTAATAAATTATATACAAACTAAATCATTTCTAAAAAATACAATATTTCTTCCTATCAACCCTCACTTAACCAGAAATAAAAAATCCTACTTACTTTTTTACACCATCTACACCCTATTTTTTATACCTCACAAACCATCAACTAAACTAAAAACCCCAATCTTCATTTATAAAGATCTAATCCACATCATTTTCCTCATAAATCCAATATCATAACTCCCACTTCATTATTAGCGAGCGCTCTTATGAGTAGTTATCATATTAATCTCACAAACACTTTCTACTTACCTCAAACCATATAAATACCACACCACCCCTGACCTAAGAGGGGGTGGTGTGTGTGTGTGTGTGTGTGTGTGTTTGAGAATGAGCCATGAATCGGTGTTGTATATAGGCATGTTATAGAGATAGTGAGATATAGATAGAGTCTTAAATAAGCTGGGAAGCGAGAGTTGCCACACAGTATTCCCTAAATTGCGCTGCTGAGTATCGAGAGGTCGCCTCTCGCACTCAGTGTGTGTGTGTGTGGGTGATGATGTTGTGTGTGTGTGTGTGTGTGTGTAGAGAAGATTGAGGAGTGGTGGTGAGGTGTGTTGACTGCAGAGGGTTTTGCGTTATGCGCCTCTCATTTGGACACAGGTTAGCGCCATTTAAATGGGGCTAGCCGGTGTCACTTCTGCCAGCGCGTAATCCAAGCAGAATCCGCTCAAAATATTGGACATGTCCGTTCTTTGTTTTTTTTCTGTCCATTCATATGAGTGGGAGTCAGATTACATGAGGATGTGAACATGGAATTCGATGTGGATTTGTGTGAATTTATCCTTAATCTCTGTTTCCTCCATCTGTGGCTTTGGGAATAGGGGCATTGGAGATTTTGCATAACATAAAGCTCCCCCTTTGTGGAGCAACTTAAATTTTTTAAGCAATTCCTTATCATTTGCCCAAAAATCTCCATTTGTAAGTAGCGTCCTAAGGTGTCTTGTGGCTGTAAGATTTAGCTTTTTACCTACCCAGTGATTCATGGGAATGTCTGACTTAATTGAGGGGGGGTTTGGATTGACACAACATCTGCTCCCCGGGAAACCATCTTCCTCTTTTGCAGTAAGACACTGATGGGAACCCCCCCCCCCCCGCCCCCCCCCCCCCGCCCCCCCCCCCCCCCCCCCCCCCCCCCCCCCCCCCCCCCCCCCCCCTACGGCCCCCCCCCCCCCCCCCCCCCCCCGTCCTGGATCCACAGCAGGAACTCATTACAGAGGATTCATCATGTCTGACACCACATAATCCGTCATCATCTCCGTGCTAAAGTAGTCCTGGCGGTCTGCAGCAGACCCCTTACAGCTCCTGAGCATTCCCGCTGATCCCAGCTAAGAATCCTGATATGTAAATAGCATTACCCATGAGCCCTTTCTCCTGGCTTATTTGCATATTATCCCTTGGGACTCAGGGTCAATAGTCTCCCTGATTTATAAGGTCCTGTCCCCAGAATTGCACACAGGAGTGTTGTTGTACAAGTCGACATCACCGCTGCCCCTTCAGTTTTTGCATATATTGTTCAATGCTTAACTTTTTTTTCAAAGGTTTATAAAAGTCGCAATCCGAAATCTCGACTGAAAGTTGGTGCCTCTCCTCTGACCGAGATAAGGCTTGGTTCTCATAAGTGTCGGAGGGTCCATGAACCAAGCCGAGAAGTTTTCATATTTCCCTTATGTTAAGATTCTGCTATTTCATTGAGGCTTAAAGGGGTTTTGCCAAGAAGTGAGTTCCTCACCTAACAGGCTGATACTCCCCTCTTGAGGCTTGAACAAGGGGCGTTGTGTTTCTATGTTTAAAAAAAAAACAAGTACCTCCTCTGTGAGGTCATCACTCCACCTCCCATGCACGCCTTTCGATATTCAGTCTCTGTAGTTGAGCAAACATTGTTTTGCTAATCCACAGAGGAGAAAACTGTATTGTGACAAGCTTTATGGTATTTATTTTCCCTTTATTTGCTCATCGGAAGAAGATAAGCTCAGCGAAGAAGGCGCTCTTTCATTCCTTTCAAGGCAGGGAGAGAGGGAGGGGGGTTGAGAAAGGAGCCTCTGCATGTTTTAGTGAGTAATTACATTACAACAGTGGATTCTCTTACAAAAGACACAAGTTATTTATCCCAGTCCCTTTAAAGATAGTTCATGTTCCCTGCCATCAGGTAAGTAGTGCAAACAGGCAGCGGGCCAGATCAGTCCTGGTCGTGTCTAATGTAAATGTTGAATGGAAACTAAGGGCATCTTAGTCAGGCTGTAGTTCTCAGAGGCTTCACTCTTTGTTTGATGCCATATATTAGAAAAGATTAAATACCCATTTTGGAGGATCCCACGTCAACATTAGATCGTGGCAAAACCCCTTTAACCCCTGACACTTTTCCTGTGTGAAATGTCCATTGACATTCATTCTTACAATTGTGATCAAAATTTCTGGCCCGAAGGTGTGTACGGGCTTAGCTGTTGCCATACAGCTTTTGGATGGGGGTTTTAATTCACTGTTTTTTTTTTACCAAATCTATGAGATTGGTGGCATATATGAGCCATATGATGCCAATGTCTTCACAATTTTTTTTTTAAAATTATATGTCCACCGATGTGACACTTTTGTCGTGTACTTACATTTTTGTTGGTCTTACTGCAGTTCTACATGAGCTGTATAATGACAGGAAGCTCTGTAGTTCTTTGTCTCCACACACAGGAAACCGCTCTGTGTGGAGCCCAGGAAATCAGGTGATGGAAATGGTGTGGCTCCTTCAGGACAGGACTTTCCTTTTGTAACCCAGCAATGCTTTTAACACAAAGGAGAAAATGTCATATCACTTTCAGTATTTTTTTTTTAAATAATTAAGTCCTGCAGTTTTCACTTTGGCCACTCGCCCTATTAATAGGTCCGACACTTCCTTGCTCTGTTTAGAGAGCTTTCAGCAGTGTCTGCTCCTTATTCAGTAACAGCAGGTCAAGCTGGAAAGGAGACACCATGTGTACAGATAAACACAGGATCCACCAGTCACAAGAGGATATGTCACAGCTCCCCCCTTCCCCTCCCTGCACAGTGAAAACTCTCATATCCAAAGTCTATGGACTGAAATCTGTCTTAAGAATCCTATGTGCATGGAAGCTGCTGTAAATGTAATCTCTCTGCTGCTGTTAAAGCAGGTGCAAGCAAGAATGTTTCCCCACAATCCTATATTGACGGCGCGAATAGAGAAAATCTACAACCAGGAATTAAAAGACTGAGGAGGAAAAGAATTGGATCGGGGTTGATTTAATAACTAGAAGAAAAAAAAATTGGCGACAGATTCCCTTTAATTGTTCAGTGTTTCAGTGCTTTTTGCACAACTTGCTTATCTCTAAGGCTATGTTCACACGGCTTATTTTGGGACACATTTCGCCACATATTTTGCGGCGTACTGCGCTCTAATACAGCTAAAATGCTTCACAATCATACAGGTAATCCACAGTCCTCATAGAGAACTATGGATTACGCCTCCTTTCCCCAGGCGTACAATACGATCGGGGAGATAAGTGACATGTCACTTATTCATGGCGCTTACGCGTCGCGAGTAATGACAGTCTATGGGGCGACGGGCTGCCAGCCCCCCCCCCCCCCCACCGCGCCGTGGGAGTTCGCGCCTCCTAAACACCCGTCGTAATTGCGGGGCGTACTGTACTCCCCGCAATTACTCCGTGGAAACATAGCGTAACAAGGAGCTTAGTGGCAAAATTCCCAGCGGCAGTTGGATCCTTGAATTGCCCAATACATTTAGGAAATCAATTTGAATTGGTATTTAAACAGTCCTCCTCATCCTGCTGTTCACATTGGGACATCATAAGACCAAGACAACACCTTACCATTCATCAACAGTCTCTCACCATCGCCAGACTTGAAGCAGGATGCTCTCAGACACAGTAGCTCACAAAAGTCAGTGCACCCCTCACATTTCTGTAAATATTATATCATATCTTTTCATGGGACAGCACTGAAGAGCTGACATTGATACAATGTAAAGTAGTCAGTGCCCGGCTTGTATAACAGTGTAAATTTGGTGCCCTCAAAGTAACTCAACACAGCCATCAATGTCTAAACCTCTGGCAACAAAAGTGAGTACACCCCTAAGTGAGAACAAAAGTGAGTACACCCCTAAGTGAGAACAAAAGTGAGTACACCCCTAAGTGATAAAAAAAAAAGTCAGTGCACCCCTAAGTGAAAACAAAAGTGAGAACACCCTAAGTAAATATTTTATATTATATATAATATTATTATATAATTATATATATATAAACTGTGCTTTAGTCCACCGATCTAATGATTTCAGCATTGCTAGCCAGGAGACTAGGTTCTGCATGTCTTTGACGCCTTTGGATCTCTCTGCTGCAGAACAGGTCTGGTCTTTTTAACAGTCAGAGCTGTAGATTATATAGTATTCATGTCTGGATGTGAGTGCACCGGATGGGTTGTGCCTTAACTATCTGTATACGTTGCAGTTGCAGTTCAGAAGGGCACTTGGCATGGTTGGTAGTCACACACACTTGCCTAACTGATGCCTGCAATACTGGCACAGGCCCAGTTCTGCTCAAGCATCCCTCTTGACGGTGGGTGGGTGGCGCACTCCTAATTTTGGCAATTGGACATTTTGTGGTATTTACAGATCTCCGTCAGTGGTCTGCATTACCTCACTGCCCCTGGCCTCACCGCTTCCACATGGTGGTAAGAATTATAGGGTAAGCATTCCCGAACACACACGCGTTCCTTCCCCCTCCCTCACGCCGTGCCGCCACCGTATGAACACATATTCCTGGGCAGATCTGCTGAGCTTATTCTCCTGGAATTAATTGGCAGTCAAACAAACTTTCGTACCTTTCCTGCGAAACCCCGTCCCCTTCTGCTAGGCACCTACTGCCTGCCAGATGTTTCTAAAGCTAAACAAATGGGGCTCAGGGCTTACGTGATTAACCTTGCAGAATTTTGCAAGAGCTTGACCGTGTTTCGAAATAGGGTCAAGCGCCCATAATTTTAACATTTTTGGAGTCCTGGAAGAGGGTGGGTGGATGGGGGAGTTCTGTGTCCGTCTATTAGAGGCCACCACACACCAGTGCTGGAGTGGACCTCTTTCTATCACATGCCACCTGCCTTCTAGTCATGTGTCTCCAACCTATGGTGGTGACTATGGCTGACCAACTTGAATGGGAAAACATGATTGATGAAGGTGCCTAGGGACTTGGTTAACAGAGTTCCCCTTTAAGTAACCACTAATCTCATTCATAATGTCATGGGCCGGAACGGGTTATATATGTATTCTTACAGCGCTCAATCTGCAGCCCTCCATTCCATCACCCCCACTGGCTTCACAAAGGTGAAAATCTGTCAGCTCGCCGAGCCGTCCCATCCCAGAAGGATTTTATTCGGCATTAACACAGAGATCAGAGCGGCCGGGTGACAGTTTTATGACTAGCAGGCACTGTGCTCATTATTTTCCAATGAATAACATGTGCTCTCCCCTCTCCTCGCTTTGAAAGCAAGACATTTGCTATGGAATATTCATAGGTGAAAAATGCCGGCCCTGACAACCGCTCAAGATGTTTCTGATTTAAAGAATCTGTAGGAAAAAAAAAAAAAAAAGGAAAAGAAAAAAGCGGGGGAAATGGCTCTACACAGATAGGAGAATGTGAATGCGCAGATTACATGTGTATATTATCTGTTGGCCTGATTTTGCAAATCACTGACTAAATGGTGTCAAGCAAAGGAGATTGATATCAGCTGCCGATCGCCACGCCAAAGCATATTACAGAAATACTTGAGGAATTTTGTCATAACTTAGGTATGTGCTGGGGAAATTGCTCGTGTTTACAAGGTAAACGTACTCTTTCTAAATATAAAGTCTGGCATATTCACATCATATTAAACATATAGGTTTGGAAGAAAGCGTTCTATAAAGGACTTGCCATTTTAGGTGCCTGGAAGCTTTGCAATTTACAGGTCAGGCAAAGTAGCTGCTAGAATACTTATAATACTATTATAACATGGTTTTACTAAGGACAGAAGCTGTCGGACCAACCTGATCTGCTTTTATGAAGAGGTGAGTAGAAGTCTGGATAGTGGGCGGCTGTGGATATAGTGTTCAGAGACTTTGCAAAGGCCTTTGACACTGCCCCTCGTACCCTGTTTCCCCGAAAATAAGACAGTGTCTTATATTAATTTTTGCTCCTAAAGACGAGCTAAGGTCATGTTCACACGGCTTATTTTGGGATGGATTTCAGCCCATAATTACGCGCCGGACTGCGCGAGTTACGGGTGAAATCCATCCCAGGCATTACGGTAATCCACAGTCCTCATAGAGAACTATGTATTACGTCTCCTCTCCCCGCTCGGCGAATACGACGAATGGGGAGAAAGTGACATGTCAATTATTCACGGCGGTATACGCACCGTGGATAATGAACGTCTATGGCATGCATCCTCAAACTGCGGCCCTCCAGCTGCTAGGAAACTACACCTCCCATAATGCTTTTATATAATCTATAACAGTGGGCATGATGAGAGTTGTAGTTTCCCAACAGCTGGAGGGCCGCAGTTTGAGGACGCCTGGTCTATGGGGCCAGCGAGCTGCCCCCCCCCCCTTGCCCCTGCCCCCGGCGTAATTGCACGCGAAATCCGTCCTGCAATTACGCCATGAATAAGCCGTGTGAACATAGTCTAAGACTTCTTTTTTAAGGGATTTCTTATTTTTCCATGAACAAGAATTCACATTTATTGTTGAACAAAACATCAATCTGTATTAATATACTGTAGTGATTTCATCACAGACATCAACCTGTATTAATATACTGTAGTGATTTCATCACAAACATCAGCATAAGCAGCCAAACCTTGAATTGCATTAAAAAAAAATGCACTAGGTCTTATTTTCAGGGGATGTCTAATTTTCGGGGAAACAGGGTAAGCACCGATTGGGTAAATTAAAGTCAATAGGGTTAGAAATAATAGTCTGCAACTGGATTAAAAACTGGCTACCAAATCGTACTGAAAGAGTGATGGTAAATGATTCCTACTCTGAATGGACCCCAGTTATGAGTGGAGACCCCAAGGCTCCGTGCTGGGTCCTATTTTCTTCACTGTATTTATTAATGATATAGGAGAGGGGGTTCATAGCACGGTTTCTATTTTTTTTTTTGCAGATGACACCAAGTTGTGTAGTGCAATGTATGAAAGATGTTCATAAATTGCACGCCAATCTGGACTCACTGTGCCACATGTATGGAAGCTGTTTAGGTATAAGGCCGCATCCCCACGGCACAGGACAAATACCGGTCGGTTTATCCGACCGGTATTTGTGCTGTTTTCGGGCCATGCACATGGCCACCGGGGGTACGATTAGCGGAGAAAAGCCCTCCCCTCCCCCCATTGACATGTTCATATTCCGTCCGAAAACCGGTTGGAAAAATAAATATGATCAATGTTTTTCAGACCGCCGGGCAGAAAACTTGTGCAGTGAGGTCCATGTAAAAATTTGTCAGACGGTTTTCAAAAACGAAAACCATGTGAAAAGCCGGCTGCAAGCCCGTGCCGTGGGGACAAGGCCTAAAACTTTCTTTGTTGCCCATAGCAACCAATCAGCGCTCCCCTTTCATTTTTTTCTAAGCACTGTAAGAAATGACAGAGGAGCTCTGAGTGGTTGCTCTGGGTAACAAAGTAAGTCTTAGACCCAGACAGTTTTCATACATGTCCCCCACTGAGTGGGCATCCACTTGACAAATGAGGTTCAATGTGGATAAATGTAAAGTTCTAGAAGATGTACGTGCATAGATTATGTTTTACTATGTGTACTGTAGTCTCTTTGTACTCAACTGTTTGTATCTTTGATTTACTGGAATGGTAAGCTTTCTTCTCAATAAAAATAATTAAAAAAAAAATAAATAAAAAAAAATGTAAAGTTCTGCATCAGGGAACTAATAATCTATATGCACCATTTGTCTTAGGGGGTAAAAAACTGGGAGAATCGCTCTCTGAGAAGGATTTGGGTGACTTGTAGATTATAGACTACAGAACAGCATGCAGTGTCAATCAGATCCCGCTAAAGCTAGTAGGATATTGGCGTGTATTAAGAGTCATGGACTCGCGGGGCAGGGATGTGATTCTATTGCTGTATAAAGCATTGGTGCGTCCTCACTTAGAATATGCTGTTCAGTTCTGGGCCCCAGTTTATAGAAGAGATTTAATGGAGCTAGAGAGAGTGCAAAGACGAGCAACCAAACTTATAAGGGGACTGGAGCATCTTAGTTATGAGGAGAGGTTAGTAGAATTGAACTTATTTAGTCTTGAGACAAGACGGCTTCGGGGGGACATGATTAATTTATATAAATAGCCAGTACAAAAAATATGGTGAAAAGCTATTTCATGTAAACCCTCCCTCCGTCTGGAGAAAAAAGGATTCTTCACCATGAAAACTGTGAATCTGGGGAATAGCCGGAAGCTGGTCACAGCAGGAAAAGATGAGGGTTTCAAGGAAGGCTTAGATAACCAATTAATATTGATGTGTTTGTCCTCTTTCAGACATTGATGGGAAATCGCTAGGATATCCCATCAATGTCAGGTAGATGTGGGTCCCACCCCTTTAAAGTCTGATGTATTCAGATGTCTCCTTACAGAGGTGAATGGCATAAAATAAAAAAAAGGATAAATCAACTTGTTGTTTTCTTGGTCACTTTTCCCGTCTACCATGCAAAAAACATGTAATGTTCTCCAAAACAGCAATAGTAAAAAAAAAAAAATCTGACATTGCAAAGAAAAAAAAATAAATCCTCATATAAACCAGTTGAAAGAAATCTAAAACTGTTATCGATATCAGACTTTATTAAAGGTAGGGAAACCTAAGAAAAACGATTTGTTTTGTATCACCTGAATCCTGTTTCACTGAAAAATAATCATATCCTTTACGCTACACCCACACAGCAATTTGAAAATACCACCCAAAATCTGACAGATTTTTGGGATTTCTGATTTCCAACAGCCTTGTACATTAAGGCTATGTTCACACGGCTTATTTCAGAACGTATTTACATCGGATTGACGATGTAAATCCGTTCTGAAATCAGTTGAAAATCAGTTGCAAACTAGTGTCACTAAGTGTGGGAAGTATTTGTAACTGATTTCCCGACGGATTCACCATCTACAATCATTGTAGGTGGTGAATCCGTCCGGAAAATAATTGACATGTGAATTGTTTTTCCGTCCAGATTGCCGTCGTCAATCCGCGGCGGACAATTCCGGCAGGAACTACGCGTCGTAGTGAACGACGAGCCGTATTTTCTATTGAAATCAATAGAAAATGGGCTGTGACTTATTCCTGACTGATTTGCCGACGGATTGACGATGTCAATCCGTCGGCAAATCCGCGGCGAAATAAAGCCTTTGTGAACGAGGCCTAAAGGGGTTTTGCCACAATGTAATGTTGACGTGGGATCCTCCAAAATGGGTATTTAATCACTTATCTAAATATATGTGAGAGAGCTACAGGCTGCCTTACCTGCCCTTAGTTACTTAAAAGCTTGCATTAGATACGACCTGACAAGAGCTGCTGGCCGGGCTTGTGCACAGAACACTTCTTATCTGAAAGGGAGCTGAAGAAGCTTTCATGGAACCGGGTAGAAATATGTTGTGTTTTGTATACAGAATCCACTAGTTGTAGTGTGATTATCTGAGTGAACATTTCACAAGATCCCTTATGCATGGCTCTGTGCTCTGGCTGTGTCTCTCTCTCTCTCTCAGCTCAGTGTGGCTTGTTTACAATTGCTTCTTAGCAGATAAGGCACGTCCTGGCAAAACCCTTTTAAAGCTGCGGGAATCCGATGTCGGTCCGGCAGAATACACAACATGTTCTATATTCTGCCAGTCGGGTTTCGTTTTAGGAAAACCTCAGTAAAAATCCATGCTGTATAGACTACAGCACAGATTTTCTATTGAAGTGTACACAGCGCAGGTTACAGTCAGTTTTTCAAAATACTGAAACAGCTGAAAAACCGACCAAAATCCTGTGCTGTGTAGCCTGAGCCTTACAACAAATAACTATTAGTAGACTACTAAGTGCTGTATTTGAATTTATTCATATCTTTAACAAGTGCCCATAAGTTTTTAGACATGTATTGACATTTATTTAAAAGTTTAAATGACATAGAAGGCAGTGGTATGCTTCAAGTTTTTTTCCATTGCAGGAACATCCAAATGCTTCATATGTGCATGTTTTGCATCCATTGTAGGATAGCGCATAATGCACATGCTCTCTGGTTAGGTGTCCCCTCGCTATCCTACTACTACTACGACAATAGTCTACTATTTGTTATTTGCTGAGAAAGGGGAATATCTCTTCTTGGGGAAAGCACCATATAGATGGAGATGTTGCCCTTTCTGAGCTCTCATTGCCTCCCAGCCAGCCAGCCAGTATCACTCTGCTCTGAACTGATGAGGGGCAAAACCCCGAAACAGCTGTATGCAGATGGGTGATACTGGCTTGGCTAATATCCCTTTTGCTTCTTAAAGATTCAGTAAATCAGAAGCAAATCGAGGATTTGTTACATCCAATAGAGGGCGCTTGAGCTTCTCAGCTCCTTTCCCATAATGCCATGGAGGAAGAGCTATTGTAGACGACAAGCTGGCGGTTAGACATCATAAGTGATTTGTTGGACATTTATGTTTATAGACTTAGCCTTATACTGTACAGTAAAACCCAACACACAGTGGTGTGCTACTTTTTCTTATTCCACTGTACAAATAATAATAATACAAATGCTATTGTATGGCCGTGTTGATAAAATAATAAAAAATTTACTCTTTAAAAGTGGGATGAAATTTAAAAAAAGGATCTTGGGTATAGATTACAAAAACTGCCGGATATTGGAGCTCAGTCTAGCCCATGTGTTGTCGGATGGGGGTTACCTCCTCTCCCCGGCTTCTAGCTCAGCTACAGAAAAATGAGAAGGCACAAGGAGTAGAGCAACACTGTACTGCATGGCTAGACTACACAATGTATGTAGTCTGTAACCAAGGAGATACACCTCATGCTACATTTGAGGACTCTGCTTGTCCGAAATGCGTCAGCAGGAAGCTGAATACCACATGTTGTGAGTGTTGCTTATCTGGTGTTTTTGCCTTCTTCAGTTGGATCTTACTATGGATTAGTAAAGAAGATGTTTTTTATATGTTGTTGCACATTGTGCTCTGTATAATAGTCTCAGTTCACTTCAGACCGTGCCTCCTTCAGCTGATGGGATCAGGACTTGATGGGGAGATGATCATGTATAAGTTTAATGCATTTAATGCAGCTGTAGACACAAAACGGTAGGAGATTGGTTTTAACAAGACTGCTCGGACAGAAATAAAGGGGTTTTGCCACGATCTAATGTTGACGTGGGATCCTCCAAAATGGGTATTTAATCACTTTTCTAAATATATGTCATTAAAAAAAGTGAAGCCTGTGAGAGCTACAGCCTTCCTCACAGCCCTTTGGTTTTCCTGACAGTTTACATTAACAGACCAGGAGCTGATCGCCCGCACTTGCATTTTTGCCTTCTTATCTGATGGCAGGGAACATAAAAAAACTTTGAAGGGGGGGGGAAGAAAGACCGTGTCTTTATGTATAGAGAACCCCTGGTTGAATGTAATTATCGAGTAAACATGCAGGCTCCCCTGCTCAGCCCCCCCCCTCCCCTCCTGCAGCCCCCCGTTATAAGAAAAAGAAGGCTCCTCTGACTAATCTTCTCTCCGACAAATAAGAAGAAATAAAGATATAGTTTGTGTACAATACAGTTCTCCTTTGGATTACAAAAAATTTTTTAACTACAGGGGCGGAGTATGGACGTCAGGGGGAGGGGAGCGATGACATCACGAGGGGGGTACTTGTTTTTTAAAAACCGGAAACAACCCCTTTTTTTCAACCCTCAAGGGGGGGTACCCTTTAGGTGAGAAATCACTTCTTGGCAAAACCCTTTTTTAAAAAAGTTAAAAAAGTTGACATTTTTTTAAATTTTAGTCAAAGAAGTCCCGACCATGGCAGGTAAATAATGCAATGTAACTCATTTGGGGAATTATAAGACTTCAATTTTACTCACTCCTCTTCCATGCATCCCACTTTTGGGTCAGAGTTTTGCCTTTTTTCTAAAAGGGATGTGCTGGAAGGGCGCTGTCTCCCCATATTTAAAAGCTTTTCTCACCGCATTGATTAGCTTTAAACATGTAGGTGAAGGTTAATAAAGGTTACTGCCAAATACATTGCTCTTCTGATTTGGCTTTCTTTCAGAGTTCGAGCCGTTTGTACCTCCTGCTTCTGTACACAAGCTTCTCTAGGTTACAGATCACCTCTCTCTGTTTAGCATCAGCGGGATTTTTGGGAGGGTGAGTCCCTCCTGCTTTTTCAATTTTTGTAGAAATAGATTGAAATGATTTAGAACAGATCTACACAAGGGGACGCACTGGCACGTCACCGCCCTCCTCATATTTGCGGGGCTTGGATGGGCAACCCGGGACCCCCAACCCCCGACTCCTAATTTCCAAACCTCCGACTCTCCCTATACAGGGCGCATTTTAAGTAAAACTTTAGTATAAAAGGTTACATCAGACTGTTTTCCCCTTTATGATACATTAATCAACTTTTAGGTAAAACAAACACTGACAAGAAAAAGGGTAACATTTTTTGATTTTTGAACACTTGGGGTAAAGTTGAAGAAAAAGCTGATTTTACCCAAGTCCGCTGCACCAACATTGGGAAGTGTAAAAAGGCCCTGGGATCAGTTTTTGGGCAAGACTGTTTGAATCTTTTCAGACCCCAAAGGCTAACCCAAAAATAATAAAAATTTAAAACTTTTTGTTTTTTTAGGAGCAAAACAGTAACAATCAGTTACAGGAAAAATCTCCCCGAAAAGAATCTAAATACTTGCAAGTCACATTTTTGTATAATTAGGGAAGATGACTGTATAAAAATTCATAGCCCATGTACAAAGCTTAGTGGATGGTGAATATGGAGCCGAAAATCACACGTTCAAACAATTTTTACAATTTTCTTTCAGTGTAAAATATATTATTGGAAATACTTTAACACAAAAAAATTTAAATATGAAAAAAACCCGCAGGAACATTTTGTCTCTGAATTTGTTCGGGGGAAATAATTGGCCCCCATCAGATTCCTGCTAAATGACCCACATCTTATTTTCCCGGGTGAGAACGCCCCTCTACACTAACTTGGGGGCAAAACGGTGACCCCAGGGGCACATCTCTAACAATGTCGGGTATAAAAAAATTGCCTCCCACATCAGTTTTGATGAATGGTTGACTTTCTTCTTTGAAAACAGGGAAAAATGTTGCTGAAATCTGTTTGTCCCGGGGGGGGGAATCTTTTCCCCGGGGGCACGCTTTTGCCTGCTCCTGTATCAATTACACTCCCGTGATGAGGCTGAAGTATGGAGCAGTCGCACTGGCCCCCAACCCATCGAAAAACTGGGCCCAATTTTTATATATTTTGGGACGGGCCCTTTTATACGATCCCACTCCGCAAAATAGGCCCGACTCCCCGCCTGGTAGGTTTTTCCTGTTCCCCCCGGTTTTTAAAAGGTTTTTTAAAACACTTTTACTTGTCGCTCAAACTTGCAGCTCCTCAGCAGCTAAGGTCAACTCTTCCTCTTGGACGACACTTGCAGTGGAAGCCAGTATCCGTGTTCATGGCAGCTCGTGTGGGAGGGTTATCCATATTATGAAGCTCCATAACATGCCAGGGGCCTGCGCCTGCCAGAACCTGTGCCCTTATCCGACAAGCTCGCATCAAAGGCTCAGTGACTAAGAGCAGAGATTCCATGCAGGGCTGAATCTTTGTAGGAGCCCTAAATCATGTCTGGGGTCTGTTCAACTCTCCGTCACCTCGGGCGGAAAGAGCTGCGCTTGCTTGCGGGTGGCAGGAATATGGCACAGAGAGGACATCGTGGGGTGTGATTGAGGAGCCGTCATATTGTTTGATTTAAAGCAAACTCATGACGTTTCTTAGAGGATTTTAAGGCAAAACAGCCCCCTTCTTGGCCAAAGGCTGAGTGTAGTATTGTGCTCATCCCTTTAAGAAATTACACTTATGCACACAAATGACTATAGGGATTGTTATAGCCTCACAGGGCACATCCATCTAGGTAAGGCCACACTGAAGTACCGTTTTCAGCCCCCATTCATGGTACCTGTCGGCATACTGTTAAAATTTATCCGGACAGGACCACTGACTTCTAAAGGGTAAATGTAGTCCTAATTGGGCTACCTGTGCCCTATTTAGTGACTGTGTATGGTTTTACGCCGGACACAAAAGCATGGTCGACCACGCGAAAACCACACACGCTTAATAAATAGGGCAAATGTAGACCAGTTGACTTTATAATTTGCCCTATAAAAGTCAGTGGCCCCATCACCACCATGCTGCAGTATCCCTTGGGATAAAATTTTATGATATCCCGACAGATGCAACAAAAAGTGGTCAGCAAAAGGTACGTGAATGGGATTTAAAGGGTTTGTCTCACTACAAGGATTTGCTGCTTTTTATGTTACAGCTCTTACAAAAACAAGTCACTTTGCAATATGTGTCCATTACCAGTGTCCTACCTATTCCTAGATATCCCCTCTTGTATGGGCTGCATCAGCTCCTCAGGTCACTATAGCTACAGACCTGTTTGATCTCTCCTCATAGGCTGCCTGTACTGGTTGCTATAGCTACAGACCTGTTTGATCTCTCCTGATAGGTTGCCAGCACTGGTTGCTATAGCTACAGACCTGTTTGATCTCTCCTGATAGGCTGCCAGCGCTGGTCGCTATAGCTACAGACCTGGCTTCTACTGCAGCCTAGTAGAGGCCAGTAAACACACCCCTGAATTCAAAATGAAACCATGAAAGCAGGACTGAGGTAAGATGAATCAATGTAGTGAGACAACCCCTTTAAATAAGATTCTGTGAGATTTCTGCAGTGTAAAGTTTTTGGCCACTAGATGTCAGCACGTGTTATGTCCGCAATACCAGCAACACTTCAGCATGTGTCAGTTTTTGTACAAGGTCCCCATATATTCAGATGCTTCTCACTCATATGTTTGTATAAGATACAGATGCCAACTAGAATGGCCACATTTATTATTGTCTGCGTGTCACTCTGCTTTTCCTAAGCCCTGAATAATAGGTCTGCCTAGTTAACCCACATTAAATCCTCCCCTCCCTTAATCACTGTACAATGTTTTTGACATTCTGGATTATGGAAACGTTGGGTGGCTTATGGTAAAGGCAATCCTACTAGTTCTAGAAGTAGCCATATACAATTTCTTTGCACTCATTTTTATGAATCAGCACACAACATATATATATAATACAGAGGTCTATCAGAGTACAGTATTAATTGGTTCTAGGACGACCATTGTATGTTGGAACCATAACTCTATGGAAAACTGGTAATTGTTTCTGGAGGCCAAAATGTCACCAGCATAATGCAAAATGAAGAAGTGAAGCTGATACTAATCCAGATAAAGTGCGTCATACACATAACATCAGAAAGAGCTGCTGGAAGCTGGAAATCACTTTTTTTTTATCATGAAAATTTTTATTATTTTATAAATTTGTCAAAATAACATATCATTGTAAGAGGTATAGAGACTATAAACAACATGCCATCTCAAGATTGTACATACAGCAAACAATAGAAACCAGTTCGCTAAGCATCCTATATTGACATGTAATTCAAACGGTATAGTTGTCCCGAACTCCATATACAGGTATTAATGACTTCTATAAACAAGACATAATAAAACATAACATATCGGAGCAAAAGCAAAATTAAGACATTCAAAAACAAAGGTGGAGGTACACATTCTAGTAGGTACGTTAGGAGGAGAAAAGCCTAATATCCCTTCCCCTCCACTACCTACATCTGCTATCTAATTGATCTGAAGCTTACCCAGGGACCCCGCCATCTGTTGCTTCAGGTACCACGTGGTTCCAGAGAATGTCTGCATAAAAGATTGGATTTCCATATCCGTCATGAATATCGTAATAAATTGTTCTCACACTTCAAAAAACTTCCTGGAAATCACTTTTAAAGACAGGAGCTTCCTTGGGTCATGGAATTCATACACAATGTAAAGGAAAAAAGAAAATGGGGACCTCACCTGGAGCGGTTTGTCCTGGCACATGTAAAGAGCAGTACTGGATGTGTAGTACCGCCCAGTACTATAGAGAGGCGCTACTAGACCGCCAATCACTGCATGCACCTCACTAATACATGTAAGAGCAGTACAGGGTATGTAGTACTGCACTGTACTGTAGAGAGGCGCTATAAACCACCAATCAATGTATGCACCTCACTAATACATGTAAGAGCAGTAGAGGACATGTAGTACTGCACTGTACTGTATGAAGGCATCATAGACCACCAATCACTGCATGCACCTCACTAATACATGTAAGAGCAGTACAGGACATGTAGTACCGCACTGTACTGTAGAGAGGTGCTATAGAATACCAATCACTGCATGCACCTCACTAATACATGTAAGAGCAGTAGAGGACATGTAGTACCACACTGTACTGTAGAGAGGCGTTACTAGACTGCCAATCACTGCATGCACCTCACTAATACATGTAAGAGCAGTACAGGACATGTAGTACCGCACTGTACGGTAGAGAGGCGTTATAAACCACCAATCACTGCATGCACCTCACTAATACCTGTAAGAGCAGTACACGACAGGAAGTACCGCACTGTACTGTAGAGAGGCGGTATAGACCACCAATCACTGCATGCACCTCACTAATACATGTAAGAGCAGTGTAAGACATGCAGTACCGCACTGTACTGTACAGATGTGCTACTAGACCACCAATTACTGCATGCACCTCACTAATACATGTAACAGCAGTACAGGACATGTAGTACCACACTGCACTGTAGAGAGGCGCTACTAGACGCCCAATCACTGTAAGCACCTCACTAATACAGAGGTTTTATAAGTAAAATGTTCCTGATAATTGGTTGGATCTTCCATCAGTCACATGAGCCGCAGATCAGCAGTGTCTGGGACATTGTACGGTGAGTGTCGTTTCCAGATACAGTGTACCAGGACAGACCATTGTATGGTGGAGAAATTGTATCCTGATGCCACTGTATATAGGTACAGTATATCCACTGTACCTCTGCAACCCATTGATATGAATAGACGCTGCAATGCTTTATTTCCACTATGGAGGCGCTGCAGGGAAATTGAACACTTAGGGTGACATGTATGTATGGGGCTGCGTAAGTACCCTATCTTCCTTTCAGCCTAAAAACTGTAGCAGCCCTGTTCTCTAGATTAATAATCAGGCCTCCAAAATTAGGCGTTCTGGAGACGTCGCACTACAACCGTACGAAGCTACTCATTTATGATGGGAGGACGGCAAATCCAGGCGCATTACTGCTGAAACAGCCAGACCAAGTTAATCGTGGCCTGAACTGTCGTTTTGGAGCTAGAAAGCGCTACATCTATGACCCCCAGTAGAACAGGTACATAGATTCAGGCGCATTCTACGCTACTAATGCGCGCAATAAAATTGACACCTGGGCGGCAAAATTTATACATGTTACCCTTATTGTTAGGTTTTCTTACAGAATATTGCTGAGGGACCCCAGTATGGGGACACTTAATCTGGCGTTCCCACCATTGACTTTGATGGTATATCGATAGAATATGCCTCCAAGGTCTGATAGGTGCGGGTCCTACCTATCAGCCGCCGAAAGTGTTGGCTCAGAATCAAGATCTGGTCACACTTTGCACGCCTCCCCATTCTGTTCTATGGGATTTGTGAGTACGGTCAAATACACCGCTCCCCTGTACTAAGAACTCCTATAGAACAGAATGGAGAGTTATGTGCAAGCACCACTGGCTGTCCATCATCAGCCAAAACTTTCGGGGGCCCAGATAGGTACAGTTCCTAGAGGTGGGACCCGTACCTATCAGACTGTTATGGCATAGCTTAGTGGTTTGCCATTAAAGTCTGTGGTAAGGATTGTCCAAAGCATAGAGCCCCTTTAAAATGGATTTACCGTATATACTCCGGTATAAGCCGACCCGGGTATAAGCCGAAGCACCTGCTTTTGCCCCAAAAAACGGGAAAACTTATTGACTCGTATAAGCCTAGGGTAGAAAATGCAGCGGCTACTGGTAAATTTTAAAAATAAAAATGGATACCAATAAAATTTCATAGGCAGTTTAATGTCCCCCATAGGCAATTATAGGCAGATATATGGCCCTATAGGCAGGTATATTACCCCATAGGCATGTAATAGGCAGTTATATGTCCCCCATTAGCAGATTATAGGCAGGTATATGGCCCCATACACAGGTAATAGGCAGGTATATGGCCCCATAGGCAGGTAATAGGCAGGTATATGGCCCCATAGGCAGGTATAGGGCAGGCTGTAGGCAGGTATAGGGCAGGCTGTAGGCAGGTATAGGACAGGTATAGGGCCGGCTGTAGGCAGGTATAGGGCAGGTATAGGCAGCTGTGGGCAGGTATAGGGCAGGTATAGGCAGCTGTAGGCAGGTATAGGGCAGGTATAGGGCCGGCTGTAGGCAGGTATAGGCAGCTGTAGGCAGGTATAGTGCCGGCTGTAGGCAGGTCTAGGCAGCTGTAGGCAGGTATAGGGCAGGTATAGGCAGGTATAGGGCAGGAATAGGGCCGGCTGTAGGCGGGGAAAAGGCAGCTGTTGGCAGGTATAGGGCCGGCTGTAGGCAGGAATAGGGCAGGTATAGGCAGCTGTAGGCAGGTATAGGCAGCTGTAGGCAGGTATAGGGCAGGTATAGGCAGGCTGTAGGCAATAATAGGCAAAATAAAAAAACAATCACTTACCTGGATCCCCGCTGCTGCGTCTCCCGGGCGCGCTCCTTGGTCTTCCCGGCACAGGTGGGTGACGTCATCAGGCCGCGCACGCAGCGTGATGACACACGCTGCCTGTGCTGGGAGCTCCGGACAGCCGCGAGTCTGCGGCCGCCCGGAGGCCACTGCGGAGCACGGAGCGCTTGCTCTGTGCCCCGCAGTGGTATCTCTTCACCTATATGCGCTCCGGAGGAGTCGCATATAGGTGAAGGAATCGCGGACAGTGCCCAGGCCAGCGCAGCGCCCGGACACTGTGCGCTCACTCGGCCTTCAGTTATATGCGCTCCCTGAGTAGCCGCATATAACTGAAGCTTCCCTGTCGGCGCCCGGGCCATCGCAGCGTCCGAGCGCCGACAGTGACTCGAGTATAAGCCGAGGGGGGATTTTTCAGCACATTTTTTGTGCTGAAAAACTCGGCTTATACTCGAGTATATACGGTATATTAGATAACGTTATTAGTTATGCGACACCTTTCCTAGACTTCTAATTGTCATATTTGCCTTGTTCTGCAGTAAATCCTGGGGTCCCATACCTGTGCTTATGTAGACCAATGTCACATAGAGCAGAAGCTGCAGGACAATTCCTGGAGGAGCTATGTGGCGGTGTTCAGTGTGATAGAACTTTTATTTTAATATCATTAAAGGGGTTGTCTCATCTTATTGCTTCAGAGTCAGCAGCATTCTTTCATTCATGCTTCCTGTCACTTCCGGTCAAACTGTCTGTAATTAGCATATGAGCTCAGTGTATTCAGACTTCTGCTAATTAATCTAGAGTAGATACACAACCTCCTGCTCTGATGTCCAGAGAAGCTTCAGAGCTAAAGTAAACAGTAGTAAATGGTGTCTTTTGTCTGAAAGAGCAGATAACAGAACAAGCAAGCACCTCAGTAACTAGAGAAACTAGAAAGCCCTCAGAGGTGATAAAATCACTTGTAGCTCCTCAACAAAAAAAATGAACAAAGCAATATATTTGGGAAATGTCTTCATTTATTGTTCCCTACACGTTTAAAGCTGATCTTTGTAGTGAGACAACCTCTTTAACCCTTTCTTTGCTGATTGTGATCTCACTCTCCATCTGGCTTTGGAAGCAATGGGTTAAGCCGGTCCTAGCGACGCGGCAGAGTTTTCTTTCACACCCGCGCTGGAAAAAAGCTCTGGATGGAAAGTGAAGGCAAACCGTCATTTCTATATCATTGTTAGGTGTCGCAAACAAGAGCTTAACGTCCAGCGCACTGCGTCCCCCCCCCCCCCCACCCCCCCCCTCCCTCCTTTTTATTTATATGTATATATTTCTGCTGAGGGGAAAATCTGAGAGTCGGAGAGTTGTGGGAGGTCAATCCCGGATCCTCAAACGGTGGAAATTAAATAGCAATGAGTACAAAAATATATTGGTAACCACAGACCATTGACAAGACAGATTGTAAGGGAGAAATGACACTGTGTTTTTCCTGTAACATTGTGTAGTGTTATGATACAGGAATTGACAGATTTTCCGCACGGAAGACTTGAAATCATTTGCTCCAAATTAGGAACATAAATATCTTCATGTTGTTTTTCTGGTACCTCTTTACAATGTATTGCAGAAGTGTTGAAGCTGGACAGAACAGATGTGCTGATGGAGTTTTGAAGCACATGCTGAGGGTTTTTTCCACTTCAGTAGCGGCTTACATAGGACTGCAGCCTGTTCTACTGATACGCTATTTGTATTGAGCATCTATACAGTCAAGTCGCATTATTAGGACCAGCAGCTAATATACAGAGTAACCGCCACGTGCAGCACAGATGGCAGCTAGACGGGCTGAGAGTGGCTCAGTAATGGTAAGTAGTCCTAGGTGTCTGGGTAGCTGCTGGAGGGTCCACAGAGCCAACACCACCATCCAGGGGCTCCCACAGCTGCTGGAGGGTCCATAGAGCCAACACCACCATCCAGGGGCTCCCACAGCTGCTGGAGGGTCCACAGAGCCAACACCACCATCCATGGGCTCCCACAGCTGCTTGAGGTCCACAGAGCCAACACCACCATCCAGTGGCCCCACAGATGCTGGAGGGTCCATAGAGCCAACACCACCATCCAGGGGCTCCCACAGCTGCTGGAGGGTCCACAGAGCCAACACCACCATCCAGGGGCTCCCACAGCTGCTGGAGGGTCCATAGAGCCAACACCACCATCCAGGGGCTCCACAGCTGCTGGAGGGTCCATAGAGCCAACACCACCATCCAGGGACTCCACAGCTGCTTTAGGGTCCATAGAGGCAACACCTCCATCCAGTGGCTTCTACAGCTGCTGGAGGGTCCATAGAGCCAACACCACCATCCCGGGTCCCCCACAGCTGCTGGAGGGTCCATAGAGCCAACACCACCATCCAGGGGCTCCCACAGCTGCTGGAGGAGCCATAGAGCCAACACCACCATCCAGGGGCTCCACAGCTGCTGGAGGGTCCATAGAGCCAACACCACCATCCAGGGCCCCACAGCTGCTGGAGGATACATAGAGCCAACACCACCATCCAGGGGCCCCACAGCTGCTGGAGGAGCCATAGAGCCAACACCACCATCCAGGGGCCTCACAGCTGCTGGAGAGTCCATAGAGCCAACACCACCGTCCAGGGCTCCACAGCTGCTGGAGGGTCCATAGAACCAACACCACCATTCATGGCCTCCCACAGCTGCTGGAGGGTCCATAGAGCCACACCACCATCCAGGGGCTCCCCCAGCTGCTGAGGGTCCACAGAGCCAACACCACCATCCAGGGCCCCCACAGCTGCTGGAGGTCCATAGAGCCAACACCACCATTCAGGGGCCCCACAGCTGCTGGAGGGTCCCAAGAGCCATCAACGACATCAAGAGGCACCAACAGCTGCTGGAGGGTCCATAGAGCCAACACCTCCATCCAGGGGCTCCTACAGCTGCTGGAGGGTCCATAGAGCCAACACCACCATCCAGGGGCCCCACAGCTGCTGTAGGGTCCATAGAGCCAACACCACCATCCAGGGGCTCCCACAGCTGCTGAAGGAGCCATAGAGCCAACACCACCATCCAGGGGCACCACAGCTGCTGGAGGGTCCATAGAGCCAACACCACCATCCAGGGGCGACACAGCTGGTGGAGGTTTCCCTAGAGCCAACATCACCATCCAGGGGCCCCTCAGCTGCTGGAGGAACCATAGAGCCAACTCCACCAGCCAGGGGCCACACAGCTGCTGGAGGGTCCATAGAGCCAACGCCACCATCCAGGGGCCCCACAGCTGCTGGAGGGTCCATAGAGTCAACACCACTATCCAGGGGCCCCACAGCTGCTGGAGGAGCCAAGGAGCCAACACCACCATCCAGGGGCTCCACAGCTGCTGGAGAACCCATAGAGCCAACACCATCTTCCAGGGGCTCCCACAGCTGCAGGAGGGTCCATAGAGCCAACACCACCATCCAGGGCCCTACAGCTGCTGGAGGGACCATAGAGCCAACACCACAATCCAGGGGACACAGCTGCTGCAGGGTCCATAGAGCCAACACCATCATCCAGGGCTCCCACAGCTGCTGCAGGGTCCATAGAGCCAACAACCACCATCCAGGGGCTCCTACAGCTGCTGGAGGGTCCATAGAGCCAACACCACCATCCAGGGCTCCCACAGCTGCGGAGGGTCCATAGAATCAACACACCATCCAGGGGCCCCCAAAGCTCCTGGTGGGACCATATAGCCAACACCACCATCCAGGGGCTCCCACAGCTGCTGGAGGTCCATAGAGCCAACACCACCATCCAGGGGCTTCACAGCTGCGGGAGGAGCCATAGATAACACCACCATCCAGGGGCCCCACAGCTGCTGGAGGAGCCATAGAGCCAACACCAACCTCCAGGGACCCCACAGCTGCTGGAGGGGCCACAGAGACTACACCACCATCCAGGGGCCCCACAGCTGCTGGAGAGTCCATAGAGCCAACACCACCAACCAGGGGCTCCCACAGATACCTAGTTGGGTTGACGTTTGGGGAATTAGGGATCAGGGTTGTACTTGGCAGCCTTTGTCACGCTCTTCCAACCAATGTTGGAAATTTCTAGCCATTTGACATTTTGCATCGTCTTGCTGTAGGATCCCATCTGGAAAGACAATCAGCATGTAAGGGTGGATGTGATTTACAGGATGCATTTATATCCAAATAGGGTGAGAGCACTTTCCATGAGTGGCCAGAGAATGCCACAAAAACATTCCCCAGAAAATAACACTGCCACCACCAGCTTGTGCTCTTCCAGCAATGGTTGCAGGGTGTTTGTTCTCTGATGTTTCTTGCCTGACAAGCCAATACCCATCTGTTCAGTGAAGCAGAAAACGTGAACCTTCGGAGAAGGCAACCTTTTGCTTATCAGTGGAGGTCTAATTCTGATACTGCTAGCCTTTTCTGTGGATATGGCTTTGTCAACAGCGAGGCAGTGACACCTGTCTTTTCTGGGGCCCTATACGCAGTCAGTTTAGCAGCGAGGCAGTGACACCTGTCTGCTCTGCTGTAGTGTGTCCCTCCGCCTCTACGCACCTTTGTATCCAACATTTACTTCTCTGCGGTACAGGTGAGCGGTTTGTTCGGCCGTACTCAGAACTCCCATAGAACAGAATGGAGAGTTGTGCACAAGTACGAACGACTCTCCATTCTGAGCCAAGACTTTTATAAGCCATTCCTGAGATGCGTATGAGTTGCAGAGGTGGGACCTGCACCCATCAGGCTGTGATTGCATATCCTATCAATATACCACCAAAGTGCAAGATGGAAACACGCCTTTAAAACAATGCTGGAATTGCTGGGGTTTTTTTCACCTTGCCTTTTCAAAAATGGGTTTAAAAATTATAAGAAATTTAAAAAACGATCCCTCCAACAGCTATTTGACAGGAAAATAAAGTTCTGGCTCTCAGGATATGTGTAGTTGTACAAAAGTAAGCAAACTCTCACTTGGTCACACTCCTGGGGGCCGGACTGGAACACTTTAGCTATGGATTACGCGTCGCCCCCCTGCGCGTACAATACGATCCTATTGTACGCCGGGGGAGAAAACTGACATGCAATTGTTAGGGGCGAATACACACTAGCAATGAATGTGTCCCCCTCCCCTCCCCCGCTTTGGAATTATGCGCTGATCAGCAAGCCGCGTATTTTGGCGTGTACCATATGCGCCGCAATACACCGAGTGCACATACCCTAAGTCTGTCTTTGTTGCCCATAGCAGCCAATCAGAACTCAGCTTTTATTTTTTCCAGAGCCTTACATGAAATGTAAGCTGAGCTCTGATTGGTCGCTATGGGCTCTGATTGGTTGCTATAAGCAACAAAGTCAGTGTTATTGCTGGACAGTTTTCATACATAAGCCCCAATGTAACTAAACTAAGAACACGTTTTGTACTGTTCATGTCTTTTATTGAGGACATTGAATAAAAATTGTCAGTGCATAGAAAATAAGTGAACCATTTAAAAGTACCTGAGTTTCTGAATCATTAATAAAATATGGTTATCTGCATCACACTTATAGACAAGCACAATGCAACTAAACTAATGAGACTTTTGTAGCTGTTCATGTCTTTTGTTTTATCACACTGAGTAAACCTCACCAGTGCATGGAGAATAAGTAAGTGACCCATTTGAGGGTACCTGAGGTTTTGAATTCATCACCAAGAAAATATGCTCTACTGGTTTTCTACATCACAATTGTAGACAAGAACAATGTAACTAAACTAAGAACACACAGACCAGTAGATTCCCTTGCTGCTACAAGGGAATCTACAGGTTACTCATTTCAAGGGGTCACTTATTTTGTCTACATTGGGGATGTTTACTCAGTGTGCTAAATAAAAGACATAAACAGTGCGACTGTCTGTGTCAGTGGTCCTCAAACTGCGGCCCTCCAGCTGTTGGGAAACTACAACTCCCATCATGTCCACTGTTATAGATTATCTAAATGCATGATGGGAGTTGTAGTTTCCCAACAGCTGGAGGGCCGCAGTTTGAAGACCACTGACACAGACAGTCGCACTGTTTATGTCTTTTATTTAGCACACTGAGTAAACATCCCCAGTGCAGACAAAATAAGTGACCCCTTGAAATGAGTCCCGGTGAAGTTCGGAAGTGGGTTTAAGCAGTTTTGGCCAAAAGTGTGAACTAAGAACCTCAAAAAATGTTTCCATGTATCCTAGTTAGCAGTTTTGCTTTTTCCAAAATTCCTATGTCCTTTTTGATAGTTTCTTTAGTCCATAGTGTGCCACTGTTTTTTGAATTTGAAGGCCCTTGAAATGAGTAACCTGTAGATTCCCTTGTAGCAGCAATCACTTCCACCGAACGTTTCCTGAAGCTGCAGATAAGATTTGCACAGCATTGAGGAATTTTGGACCATTCCTTCCTGCAAATGTGTTTCAGTTTAGTATTTCTGGGATATCTTGCGTGCCCAGCCCAGCATGTAGATAGGGTTAACCCTTTAACTCTCTGTTTAAAGTATGAATCCATGAAGGCGAGTTACCGCCGTCTACACGACAGATATACAAGTCATAAAGAGCCCCAGGTAACCCCGCTGTGCCGACGGGATCAGAGGCAGGGACCCAGCTGATAACTGTAGCTGGGCTTCTGGTTAAAGGGGTTTTTCCACGATGTAATGTTGACGTGGGATCCTCCAAAATGGGTTTTTAATCACTTTTCTAAATATATGTGATTACAAAAATTGCAGCCCAAGAGAGCTTCACCTTCCTTACATCCCTTGGTTACTTCAAAGTTTTGTAATTAGATACGGCCTTACAAGAGCTGCTGGACAGGCTTGCGCAGAAGAGAGCTTCTTATCTGATGAGACTGAGCTGCAGAAGTTTTTTCAAGGCACCGGGTAGAAATATGTTTTCTTTTGTATACAGAATAAACTAGTTGTAGTGTGATTAATCCCTGCTTATCTGATGACAGAGAACATGAAGAAGCTTTCAAGCTGCGAGGAGAAAAAAATGTTGTCTTTTGTATACAGAACCACAAGTTTTCAGTTTGATTTTTTTCAGTGAACATGTCACACAATCCCTTATGCAGCTGTGTGCTCTCGCTGTGTGCGTCTCTCTCTCTTTCAGCTCCGGGGTTTGTTTACATTAGCTTCTGAGCAGATAAGGCTCCTCCTGGCAAAACCCCTTTAGACAGGTTGGATTGGAGATGACTCCGTTCAAAGCAGTTTAGTCCTTGCAATGCCATGCAGTTAAACAGAGGGAAAGGATGTACATTGACTCACTGTGATGCACTGGGCAGGTAGCCGATGGGTTGTTATCAGGGCTGTGGAGTCGGCAAGCCAAAGCCCCGACTCTGACTCTGCTCCTACCCCCAAATTTCCCCAAACCCCTTGACTCCCGCTTTCCGACTCCCTCATACAGGGCCATTTTTTAAGGAAACTTACTGTAGTAAAATGGTAACACAGCTGTTATCACCTAGATACAATAATCAAGCTGTTAGGTAGAACAGACACGAAAGCAAAAGGGACAATGTTTTGTTTTTTTGAACACTTGAAGAAAAAACTTTAATTTTTTATCCAAGTCCAGTTTCCCCCCAACATTGGAAAACCTGCTTGAATCTACAGAGCCCAGAAGATTCAGGCATATTGAAACCAAAGGTGGATTTTCCCAAATACTAAAAAAATAAAAAAAAAGAACATTTTTGTTTTTTGGGGGAAAACAGTAAAAAATGCAGTTAAAAGGAAAGAAACTGCAAACTAACAATCAAATACTTGCAAGTCAAATTTAGGATAAGAAGGTAAAGATTGTTAAAAAAATTACAGTAGCCCATTACAAAGGTATGGATGGTGAATATTGAGCCTGAAAGTCACAAGTTCAAAACATTGTTACCATTTGCTTGTCAGTGTAAAAATATTTATTGGATCGACTTTAAACAAAAAAAATTTTAAAAAAGCAAAAACGCAGGGAAAATTTTGGGGGAGTCTCTGAAATTGTTCTGAGAAATATTTTTGCCTCCATAGACCCTACATGACTTTTACATCTGAGCTCATTATTTCTAGGCAAGAACGGCCTCTCTACACAACTTGGGAGGGGGGAAAGAGGGACCACAGGGGAACATCTCTAACAATTTCAGGTATAAAGGAAATTTCCCCCACCCCTCATTTTGATGAATGGTTGACTTCTACTTTTTTAAAAAAGGTGAAAAATTTTGCTGAAATCTGTTTGCCTTGGGAGCAGAACTTTTTTTCCCCTGGGGGCAGCGCTTTGCCTCTCCAAGTCATCAATTACACTCCCCATTGAGACTGAAGATATGGGAACACGCACCGGGCCGGACCCAATTCCTCTTCTCTCTACATCGAACTAACTGGACCAACTTTTTATTATTTTAGGGTTGGAGTCGCCCCAAATTTTATAGACCCCACTCACACTCTGACTTTGACTCCACAGCCCTGGTTGTTATAGCATCCAATTGGCTCTTTGAAGGTCTACCATCTTAGCACACTTATTGCGCTCTGGCAGAGGCTGGTCCTTGTGGTATTCCTCTCATGGTTAGGCCGACGGGCAGTATACACTATAGTACAGAAGCAGCACAGTATATTATACAAGCAACCATTCAATAGCATAGTCTGGTCCTCCAACGGGTTTAAAAAATTCAGTTAATTATTTTTTCTTTTTTTAGATAATAGAAAAAGAAATCCCTTAGAACATTGCCCCTTTTCCCTTCACATGTTATTTATTACGTAAAAGGGAAAAGAAAGGTACAAAAAATTTTCGTTTGTTATACTTCGCGTCCCCAACAACCAATGTTTTAAAAAAAGATTACTTTTGTAAAATCTAAAAGTACAATACAAAAACAAAAAACCCTGCAGGATTGCGCTTTTTTTTTTATCTTATAACCCCCCCCCCCCCCCAAAAAAAAGTTAGAGGTAAACCCAAAAAGACTTTTCCCTATCCAAAAAAGGGTAGAAATAAAAAAACTACTGCCCCTTCCCGTAAAAAAAACAAGCCCTTAAACCCCAAATTACCAAATAAAAAAAAAAATTTAATCGGTGCCCAAAAATTTACAACACAGAATCAAATTTTTTTAAGGAAAAAAAAAGGTTTAGATTGTGTAAAAGTAGATAAACATAAAAAACTATATACATTTTGCATCACTGTAATAGTAGGGGGGGCCCAAAATACAAAAGCCAATTTTCCCACTTAGCGGGCAGGGCCCAAAACGCCATAATTAAAAAAACCCGAAAATTATTTAAAAAAAAAAAATTCTAAAGGGTTTCCAAATCCTACCCCCTTTTCATTTTATCACTGTCCGCCCCCTTGGCCCTGTTAGAAAAAATCATTAACGTTTTTGGGTTACTTTTTTCCCCCTCCCCCTGCCAAAAAAAAATTTTACCCAGTATATTCCGTAAAACACATGAACAGTACAACTGTTTTATTACTTTAGTTACATTGTGTTTGTCAAAATTTGTTTAAAAAGTTTTTATTAAACGTTTTTAAAGGGGGTTTTTTTTCAACTCAAAATTTCATAGGATGCATGAATAAAATAATGCCTCTTTGCTCGTCACTTCCCGGGCAAGTCGCCCGTTTAATTTGCATAAGAGCACCCTAATTCCCGACCCTTTTTCTGAGGGCCCGGGGGAAACTTCCAAACTAAGGTTTAAAAAATAAGAGAATTACTGTCTTTGTCCCCGAAAAAATCAGATAACACACAACTCTCCCAATGCCGGACTGTGTGAAAGAAATCACTCCCGCTATCAATAGAACAAACAGCAGGGGAAAAGGGGTACACAGGGCCCGGGCATTTTGGGGGGCCCAAAAGAACCCCCAAAGGTGTAAAAAATCACTTGCAGCCCTTTTCCCTTTAAAAAAAAAAGGAAAAAAAAAAAAGCAATATATTTGGGAAAACCCTCTTTATTTAGTGTTTCCCCACATTTCGAAAAACTATTATTTTTAGGAGGGCAACCCCTTTAAATCTAGGTAATGCCAAGGGGTTCACTTACTTTTTCCCAGAAATGTAAGGGAGTCTTATCAGGGAAACAAAGGTGGTGGCTAAACTTGGTGTCAGTTGGCTTTCGGCTACCTGGGGGTCCCGTTTTTATTTTGGCCCCCGTTTTCCCAAACCCCTTTGGAGACATCCAGAGCTATTACTCTCTTCAATTAGAAATGATGGAGGGATGCAACAGACTTTTGAGTTGCTTTGGATGTGACCAGAAAATGGCATGCGATATAGAGAAGACCAGCACCATATTTACACAGTTACAATGTGGAGCACAATTGTTACAATTTTAAATATTTATCCGAAAATGTATGCACAAAGCGGTTTTGGCTCTTTATCGTGCCATGTGCTTTGATCGGCTGATGAAATGGCAAGTATCAGTATTTGGGAGATGGTCAGAAAGATTGATGCAGTTCTGAGTCCTGGAGAGGTGGAAAGTACGACTTCAAGGGTTCACTGGAAGGTGACTGAGTCAGTCCTATAAATTTCTTCGTTTTTGGGTTGAAAAGACGAGACGATGAGTAGAAGAGTCCTGCGTGCTTTCCGTTGGCTCGGATTAACTCATGGGGTGTTTTTTCTTTTTTTTTTCCTTCTAATCCCAGCCAGTTCCTTGGAAAAGCCAATTTGTCGGGTTGTTATTGTTTAAGTTGCCAGTTTTAGCTCCTTCTGTTGACCTATTCATTGCCAGTGGTACTCTTTGCCATTTGGTAAAGCAAAGGTTAACATTTAGCTACTATTTATTTGCCTTACCGTGTCTTATGTCACCTTGCTACCAGAGTACTGCCTCCATGTTGTTCAATGACCCCATGACACACTTGGGTATTAATATATGTGGGCCAATAGAGGGAGTCTTGATACCTAATTGTTTAAACTTTATAGCAGTGGTCTTCAAACGGCGGCCCTCCAGCTGTTGGGAAACTACAACTCCCATCAGCCCACTTTAAAATTATTAAATGCATGATGGGAGTTGTAGTTTCCCAACAGCTGTAGGGCCGCAGTTTGAAGACCACTGCTGTATAGGATGCTGTAGGCTACACTCACCAGCTGGGGGTGGACAAAGAGCACTCACCAGTGTAGCGCAGAGCTGCTCCTGCTACATTCACATTCAGTGCCTACCTTGAAGAGCTGTATAGGAATGTAGTGTGATGTGGGTGGTACTAAGTAATGGGTAGAGAGGGAGAGAAGGAAGCTGTTTTATCCAAACTCACTCCACTGTGCCTTCTGATCCACAATGGAGGAGAGCATGTCCTGCTACACTCCAAGTCAGTGCCCGCATCAAAGCGCTGTACAGGAGTGTAGTGGGATGTGTGTGGTACTAATCAGGAGATGTAGGGGAAATAGAAGGAACCCATCTCATTCAAACTCACTCCACTGTGCCCTGCACTGAGCAGTGTAGCAGAGAGATGGTCCTGCCACACCCAGTCAGTGCCCCGATTAAAGTGATGCATAGGACTGTAGTGGTGATGTGAGTGGAAGGGGAGATAAGGAATCTGTCTCATTTAAACTCACTCCACTGTGCCCTGCACTCAGCATTGTAGCAGCATTGAGAGAGGCTCCTGCCACACTCAGTCAGTGCCCCCATTAAAGTGATGTACAGGACTGTAATGTGATGTGAGTGGAAGGGGAGATAAGGATCTGTCTCATTCAAACTCACTCCACTGTGCCCTGCACTCAGCAGTGTAGCTGAGAGAGGCTCCTGCTACATTAATGGTCAGTGCCTCCATTAAAGTGATGTACAGGACTGTACTGTGATGTGGTTGGTAGTAAGTAGGGTGTGGAGGGGAAGGGAAGGGAAACTCGACGAACTTTGCCCTGCACTCATTAGTGTAGCAGATTGATATTTATAGATACGGATAGCAATTGTTTTCCTGGGACAAAAACTCTACCATCAAGTGGATGCATTGTCAATTACAGTCACCATCCTGGGACAGGGTGTCTCCTAAAGCTTAATATAATGTTACGGTGCGCCATTGGCCTGAAGTAGAACTTATGCCCAATTAGTGGACATGCCCCTCTAACAGATGCCCTAATATAACTGAACTAAAATAGGGTCCAATAACCCACTTTCACAGGGCCAGTCAGGGGCTAGGAGTGACCTGAAAATAACCCAAGGAGCAAATCAAAAGCCTAATGGCTCAAGTGTGAAATCCAAAGGTCATTGAGCCCTGTTTCGAGGGCAGTGGGAGATAGACAACCTCCATCTGTAGTGCCGATTGGGGCTCGTGGCAGGCCAGGCCATTGGCACCGTTACTCCTGCTAGTTTAGTTATAATACAATATGGCGCAGATGCCCACATCCTGAAATGGGTTTTCCCACCTCCAGTTTTATCACCGTTCATTGTCTTGTGCGTTTTGTTCTTATGCAGCTCTAGAATGTGATGGGTGTTTCCACCCCGCTCAGGATTGTGATGTTGATGTGTGTGAGCATTAATCTCCATAAGAGTTAGGATTGGATTTTATCAAGCACTGCAATATGATAAATTACGTGGCAGCACATAATTATTACTAATGACTTGTCACATTTTGATCTCTCCCAACACTGCATCTTTACTGATGGCCTCTCTAGAGTGGGGATTTTCATGTTGGTCTCTCCTAGCATTGGGTTATTACTGACCGTCTCTCCAGAGTTGGATTATTAGTGATGGTCTCTCCCAGCATTGGGTTATTACTGACCGTCTCTCCAGAGTTGGATTATTTGTGATGGTCTCTCCCAGCATTGGGTTATTACTGATGGTCTCTCCAGAGTTGGATTATTAGTGATGGTCTCTCCCAGCATTGGGTTATTACTGATGGTCTCTCCAGAGTTGGATTATTAGTGATGGTCTCTCCAGAGTTGGATTATTAGTGATGGTCTCTCCTAGCATTGGGTTATTACTGATAATCTCTCTAGAGGTGGATTATTAGTGATGGTCTCTCCCAGCATTGGGTTATTACTGATGGTCTCTCCAGAGTTGGATTATTAGTGATGGTCTCTCCCAGCATTGGGTTATTACTGATGGTCTCTCTAGTGTTGGATTATTAGTGATGGTCTCTCCCAGCATTGGGTTATTACTGATGGTCTCTCCAGAGTTGGATTATTAGTGATGGTCTCTCCCAGCATTGGGTTATTACTGAACGTCTCTCTAGAGTTGGATTATTAGTGATGGTCTCTCCTAGCATTGGGTTATTACTTATGGTCTCTCCAGAGTTGGATTATTTGTGATGGTCTCTCCAAGCATTGGGTTATTACTGATGGTCTCTCCAGAGTTGGATTATTAGTGATGGTCTCTCCCAGCATTGGGTTATTACTGATGGTCTCTCCAGAGTTGGATTATTACTGATGGTCTCTCCCAGCATTGGGTTATTACTGATAATCTCTCTAGAGTTGGATTATTAGTGATGGTCTTTCCCAGCATTGGGTTATTACTGATGGTCTCTCCAGAGTTGGATTATTAGTGATGGTCTCTCCTAGCATTGGGTTATTACTGAAAGTCTCTCTAGAGTTGGATTATTAGTGATGGTCTCTCCTAGCATTGGGTTATTACTGATAATCTCTCTAGAGGTGGATTATTAGTGATGGTCTCTCCCAGCATTGGTTATTAGTGATCGTCTCTCCAGAGTTGGATTATTAGTGATGGTCTCTCCTAGCATTGGTTATTACTGATGGTCTCTCCAGAGTTGGATTATTTGTGATGGTCTCTCCCAGCATTGGGTTATTACTGAAAATCTCTCTAGAGTTGGATTATTAGTGATGGTCTCTCCCAGCATTGGGTTATTACTGATGGTCTCTCCAGAGTTGGATTATTAGTGATGGTCTCTCCTAGCATTGGGTTATTACTGATGGTCTCTCCAGAGTTGGATTATTTGTGATGGTCTCTCCAAGCATTGGGTTATTACTGCTGGTCTCTCCAGAGTTGGATTATTCGTGATGGTCTCTCCTAGCATGGGGTTATTACTGATCATCTCTCTAGAATTGGATTATTAGGGATGTCTCTCCTAACATTGGGTTATTAGTGATCATGTATCCTAGTGTTGGATTATTAGGGATGTCTCTCCTAGCATTGGGTTATTAGTGATCGTGTATCCTAGTGTTGGATTATTAGTGATGGTCTCTCCTAACATTGGGTTATTAGTGATGGTCTCTCTAGAGTTGGATTATTAGTGATGGTCTCTCCCAGCATTGGGTTATTACTGATGGTCTCTCCAGAGTTGGATTATTAGTGATGGTCTCTCCCAGCATTGGGTTATTACTGATGGTCTCTCCAGAGTTGGATTATTAGTGATGGTCTCTCCCAGCATTGGGTTATTACTGACCGTCTCTCTAGAGTTGGATTATTAGTGATGGTCTCTCCTAGCATTGGGTTATTACTTATGGTCTCTCCAGAGTTGGATTATTTGTGATGGTCTTTCCCAGCATTGGGTTATTACTGATGGTCTCTCCAGAGTTGGATTATTAGTGATGGTCTCTCCTAGCATTGGGTTATTACTGAAAGTCTCTCTAGAGTTGGATTATTAGTGATGGTCTCTCCTAGCATTGGGTTATTACTGATGGTCTCTCCAGAGTTGGATTATTTGTGATGGTCTCTCCTAGCATTGGGTTATTACTGATAATCTCTCTAGAGGTGGATTATTAGTGATGGTCTCTCCCAGCATTGGGTTATTACTGATGGTCTCTCCAGAGTTGGATTATTAGTGATGGTCTCTCCCAGCATTGGGTTATTACTGATGGTCTCTCTAGAGTTGGATTATTAGTGATGGTCTCTCCCAGCATTGGGTTATTACTGACCGTCTCTCTAGAGTTGGATTATTAGTGATGGTCTCTCCTAGCATTGGGTTATTACTGATGGTCTCTCCAGAGTTGGATTATTGTGATGGTCTCTCCAGCATGGGTTATTACTGATGTTCTCTCCAGAGTTGGATTATTAGTGATGGTTCTCTCCCAGCATTGGTGTTATTACTGATGGTCTCTCAGAGTTGGATTATTAGTGATGGTCTCTCCCAGCATTGGGTTATTACTGACCGTCTCTCTAGAGTTGGATTATTAGTGATGGTCTCTCCTAGCATTGGGTTATTACTTATGGTCTCTCCAGAGTTGGATTATTTGTGATGGTCTTTCCCAGCATTGGGTTATTACTGATGGTCTCTCCAGAGTTGGATTATTAGTGATGGTCTCTCCTAGCATTGGGTTATTACTGATGGTCTCTCCAGAGTTGGATTATTTGTGATGGTCTCTCCTAGCATTGGGTTATTACTGATAATCTCTCTAGAGGTGGATTATTAGTGATGGTCTCTCCCAGCATTGGTTTAATTACTGATGGTCTCCCAGAGTTGGATTATTAGTGATGGTCCCCCTCCAGCATTGGGTTATTACGATGGTCTCTCTAGAGTTGGATTTTTAGTGATGGGCTCCCCCCAGCATTGGGTTATTACTGATGGTCTCTCCAGAGTTGGATTATTAGTGATGGTCTCACTCCAGCATTGGTTTTTTACTGGGCCGTCTCTCTAGAGTTGGATTATTAGTGATGGTCTCTCCTAGCATTGGGTTATTACTTATGGTCTCTCCAGAGTTGGATTATTTGTGATGGTCTCTCCCAGCATTGGGTTATTACTGATGGTCTCTCCAGAGTTGGGTTATTAGTGATTGGCTCTCCCAGCATTGGGTTATTACTGATGGTCTCTCCAAGTTGGATTTTTAGTGAAAGGTCTCTCCCAGCATTGGGTTATTACTGACCGTCTCTCTAGAGTTGGATTATTAGTGATGGTTCTCCTAGCATTGGTTTTTTACTTATGGGCTCTCCAAGTTGGATTATTTGTGATGGTCTTTCCCAGCATTGGGTTATTACTGATGGTCTCTCCAGAGTTGGATTATTAGTTTATGGTCTCTCCTAGCAATGGGTTATTACTGAAAATCTCCTAGAGTTGGATTATTAGTGATGGTCTCTCCTAGCATTGGGTTATTACTGATAATCTCTCTAGAGGTGGATTATTAGTGATGGTCTCTCCCAGCATTGGGTTATTACTGATGGTCTCTCCAGAGTTTTGGGTTATTATGAATGGTCTCTCCTAGCATTGGGTTATTACTGATGGTCTCTCCAGAGTTGGATTATTTGTGATGGTCTCTCCCAGCATTGGGTTATTACTGACCGTCTCTCTAGAGTTGGATTATTAGTGATGGTCTCTCCTAGCATTGGGTTATTACTTATGGTCTCTCCAGAGTTGGATTATTTGTGATGGTCTTTCCCAGCAATTTGGGGTTTTTTACTGATGGTCCTCCAGAGTTTGGGTTAAATTAGTGATGGTCTCTCCTAGCATTGGGTTATTACTGAAAGTCTCTCTAGAGTTGGATTATTAGTGATGGTCTCTCCTAGCATTGGGTTATTACTGATAATCTCTCTAGAGGTGGATTATTAGTGATGGTCTCTCCCAGCATTGGGTTATTACTGATGGTCTCTCCAGATTTTGGGTTTTTTAGTGATGGTCTCTCCCAGCATTGGGTTATTACTGATGGTCTCTCCAGAGTTGGATTATTTTTGATGGTCTCTCCCAGCATTGGGTTATTACTGACCGTCTCTCTAGAGTTGGATTATTAGTGATGGTCTCTCCCAGCATTGGGTTATTACTGATGGTCTCTCCAAGTTGGGATTATTAGTGATGGTCCCCTCCTAGCATTGGGGTTTTTACGATGGCTCTCCAGAGTTGGATTATTAGTGATGGTCTCTCCAGAATTGGATTATTAGTGATGGTCTCTCCAGAGTTGGATTTTTAGTGATGGTCTCTCCCAGCATTGGGTTATTACTGATGGTCTCTCCAGAGTTGGATTATTAGTGATGGTCTCTCCCAGCATTGGGTTATTATTGATGGTCTCTCCAAGTTGGATTATTTGTGATGGGTCTCTCCCAGCATTGGGTTTTTACTGATTGTGTATCCCCAAAGGGTTGGGTTATTTGGATGGTCTCTCCTTTTTATTGGGGTTTTTTTGTAAACTGTTCCCAAGTTTTGGGGTTATTAGGGGGTCCCCTCCTAACATTGGGTTATTAGGGGATCATTTCCTTTGGTTTTGGGTTATTTGGGGTTTCTCTCCCCCTTGGGTTATTTAATGAAAATGTATCCCAAGGGGGGGGTTTGGGTTATTAGGGTTTTCTACCCACATTGGGTTTTTATGATAATTTCCTAGTGTTGGATTAATTTGTTTGGTTCTTTTCCCCCTTTGGTTTTATTAGGAAGGTTACATAGTTTTGGAAAAAATTTAAAAAGTCTTCCTTTCATTGGGGTTTTTCCGGGTGGTCTTATCCCAGTTTTTGGGTTATTATAAAGGTTTTTTTCCTAGCAAGGTTTTTTAGTGATGTTTTTTTGGATTATTTTTGGGGGGTTTTTTCCCACATTGGGATTTTTTTTTGATAGTTCCTATTTTTTGGAAATTTAAAGGGGTTTTTTCCTAACATTGGGATTATGAAAATGGTTTTCCCCATGGGGTTTAAAAAGGGGTTTTTCTCCAACAGGGTTTTTAATGATGTTTTTTTTTGGTTTTTTTGTATAAAATTTCTTACATTTGGATTATGAAAGGTTGGTATCCCAGGTTTGGGTATTTTTTGGTGGTTTCCCCCAGCAATTTTTTTTTGAAAAGGGGGTTTCAAGGTTTTGGGTTTAAATTTTGGGTTTCCTTCCCAAAATTTTGGGGGTTTGGTGTAAAGGGGGGGGGGGGGGGGGGGGGGGGGGGGGGTTTTCTTCCGGTTTTGGGTTTAATGGTTTGGGTTTTTTCCCAAATGGATTTGAAATGGTTTTTTCCCCACCTTTAATTAAATAAAAAGGGGGTTTTCCCCCAGCCTGGGTTAAAAAATTTTTAGGTTTTTTAACACTTAAATTTTGAATGGTAATTTTAAAGGGTTATTGGTTTGGGGCCACACTGGATTATGGAAAAGGGGGGTTTTTTCCAGCAAAGGATTATTTTGTTTTCTTCCCCCCTGGATTTTTTAAGTTTATTTTTTTAGAAAAAGGGGGTTTTTCCTTTTTGGATTTTTGGGGGTTTGGGTTTTTTCCCGCAACAGGTTAGAAAGGTGGTTTTTTTTCCCCCACTGGGGGTTTTAAATGGGGGTTTTTCCAAAACTGGGGTTTAATGGGGGTTTTTTTTTTCCAGCAATTATTTAATTGGGGTTTTTTTCCCGCACGGGTTAAGAAATGGTGGTTTCCCCCAGACTGGATTATGAATGGTGGGTTTTCCCCCCGACTGGTTTTTTGAATGGTTTGGGTTTTTCCCCGCACTGGATTATTTAAAAGGTTTGGGTTTTTTCCAGCACTGGGTTTTGAAATGGGGTTTTTTTCCCCACTGGATTATGAAATGGTGGTTTCCTTCCTGCACCCGGGTTATGAAAGGTGGTTTCTTCCAAACACCCGGATTAAAGAATGGTGGTTTCTTCCCCAATGGGTTTTGAATTGGGGGTTTTCTTCCAGCACTGGATTATGAAGGGTGGTTTCTTCCAGCACTGGATTATGAAAAGGTTTGGGTTTTTTTCCAGCATTGGATTAAAGGGAATTTTGGTTTTGGGTTTTTTTTCTTCCAGCATGGATTAAGAAAGGTTTGGTTTTCCTTTCCCGGGAATGGATTATGAATGGTGGTTTCTTCCAGCACTGGATTATGAATGGTGGTTTCTTCCAGCACTGGATTATGAATGGTGGTTTCCCCTTTTCCCGGGACTGGATTATTAATGGTGGTTTCCTTTCCCGCAAAATTGGGATAAATTATGGGTGGTTTCTTCCCCCTGGAAAAAAGGGTAGTTTAGAGTTTCTTCCAAAACTGGATTTAAATAAAAACCCTTCCAGCACTGGAAATTGGGGATAGATATGTTCATTTCAGTTGTGGATTTATTAGCGTGGTTACTTCATCACAAACCGTTGGGTTTTTCCTAGCACTTGATTCTGAATGGTGGTTTCTTCCAGCACTAGATGAAGATGATGGTTTCTTCCAGTTTTTCTTTATGGGGAAAGGGTTGGGTTTTCTCATCTCAGGGGTTAAAAGGAAATTTTAATACAAAATATTATTTTATTCTAAACTCCAGTACAATTCCCCCCCAAGGATTATCTTTAAGATCTTACCCAAATTTTGGGGAAAAAATTTAGCATTTAGGCTCCGTGCTTCCAATGTACTGTATTTTACAGTTTAACCATATGCACGAATGGAGGGCCAAAAAAAATTAAAATGTAATCTTCTCTGGATATTCTGGGAAAAAACCGGCGTTGTGGGCGTCCTTTCCTCCGCTGCGGTAACACTCGACCTCTCAGGTAACGGCTAATGAAAACCAATGGCCTCACCCAGTCCCTTTTCAATTTTTGGGGTTTTAAGGGACACCTCGCTTTTTCTGCAGAAAAAACCATAATAACCCTGTTAAAAAGCGAAAACCCGCGGCCAGACTTTATTCCTCCCAAAGAGATTAATCTCCTTTCTCCTTGTAAATGGGTTCCCCAATAAAAGTAAAACCCGGGCCCCCGATCTCCCTTAAAAAGCCCAAAGGGCTGGCTTACCTTTTCGTTAAAGGAAAAGAAAGATTTTGACCCTTTTTCTGCCTCTTGGGCCCGGCGTTAGGGCCAAAAGGAAATGGGTATAAAAAACCCCTAAAAACCCAAAACCCGGTGGGCTTCTTTTTCATACGATCTGTAGCACTAATCTCTTGGCACGTGTCGGCGAGGCTTGTGTGGGTTTCTTTCTGCCTGAGAATCCTCCCCTCGCCCGGCCGGGATTTGTTTTATAGCTTGTTTTTCTACTAATGGTCTTTAACGACCTGTTTTTCCAATTTTTTTGCTCCCGAGGAAAAGGGGCAAGGCGGGGATTGGTGCGGAGCGTCGTAATGTCATCGGGTTCTTCCAGGACAGGGAAAAAATCGTCCTACCCCGAGCCGTCGTCAAACCCCATTACCAGAGGGGGGGGGAGCCCGCATTTTTTTAGGTACAAACATAATGTGTTTTTTGGAGGGTGTTGTGTGTGGGGAGGAGGGTGGGAGACCATTCATTTTGTAGGTACATGGACATAGATGTCGTATTTGGGAGGGGTGGTGGACAATTAAATTTTTTTTTAAAATTTTTCCAAAATTTTGGGCAAGAAAATTTGGGAAAAATTGGGGTCCGGGGGGGGTGTGTGAGGGGGAGAGGAACCCTTTTATTCTTTTTTGGTACATGGGGCAAAAGAGCCATATTTGGGAGGGGAGGGTGTGTGTGTGGGGGAGGAGGGGGGGGGGAAACCCTTCATTTTTTTTGGGGACATAGGTAGATGTCGTAAAAAGGGAGGGGGCGATGTGGGGGGGGGGGGAGGAACCCAAATTTTTAGGTACATGGATATAGATGCGAAATTTTGGGGGGGAGTTTTTTGGGGTGTATGGGTCGGGGGGGACAAATTTTTTTGGTTTCATGGACATAGATGTCCCTATTTTTGGAGAGGGTGGGGTTTAGGGGGAGGGACAAAAGGGGACAAAAATTTATTTAGGGTTTTTTGGGGTTGGGAAAAAATTAAGATGTTTTGTAGTTGGGTGAAAGGGGTTTGGGGGGGGACAATTTTTTTTTTGATAAAAATGACAAAAAGGGGAATTTTTTACAATTAATTTTTTTGGGAAAAAGGTAGTTTTGGGGGGTGGGTTTGGGGGGGAGGGGACAATTTTTTTTTAAAAGGAAATTTGGGAAAAGTGGCCATTTAAAATTTGGGAAGGGAAAGGGTTTTTTGTTGGGTTGGGGGGGGGAGGGGGGTTTTTGGGAAAAAGGGGAAAAAAACCCAAATTTTTTGGGGGTACATTTTTGGACTTTAGATTTCCTATTTGGGGAGGGGGGGGGGGTGTTTTTTTTAAAAGGTGTGGGGGGGGGGGGGGGGGGGACGAAAAAAATTTTTTTAGGTTTCATGGGGCATAGATGCCAATATTTATTTCCACATTTTCTTGGGGGATCCCTTTGGGTTAAATAAAAAAATGGGCCCAAAAAAATTTTCCCCAAATTTGGAAAATTTTTAAAGTTGCATCTGCCACGAGCCAACTGATTAAAAGAAAACTGTGGGGCTCTATGTGGGGAAGGGAAAAAGTCCTTTCTGCTCATTCCCTTTGTTTTTTCTTTCGGCCAAAAAAGAACCCCGTTTTTCCCTCAAGTTTGGCCCTTTTTTCCTTTTTACTAACCATTTTGTCCTTTTTTTACTCTGCAGGCCAGATTGGTTTTTCTTTGGGCCAGAGAAAAAATCCAGTCCCCACTTTTTTTTGTACCCCACTGCAGTAGGGTTTCCTCACTATGTCCCCGTGTCCCTTTACAGTGGGGTCTTATCTGGGTTTCTCCGTTTGGAAGGGACCCTGCTGCCTGCAAGTTTCTGGGGCTGGAGAAGGAGTGTGAGTTTATCATTGTCCCACTGAGGAAAATTTCTCCCGGATTGATCCCTTTTTCTGCTAAATTCAGAGGGTAAAAACTGAGTGACAGCATTTCAAAAGCCTTTTTGGCTTTTCTTCTCCCTGTAATCTACCCTGGGCCCGGTTACTTTTTTGCAGGCCAGATTTGGCCCCCGGGGGCCCCAAATTTTGGGGAACCCCCCGCTATTGAGGCAATTTGGGTGCTGATAACTATGGTAAAAAGTTCACTTTGAAAGGGAGTATGTTTGGGGTTTGCTGGGTCTGGGGTAGTGCAGTGGTGAACAATGTTTATTTTTTAAAAATTTTTTTTGTAAATTTGGGTTTTTTTTGAGGTGGTCTCTTCTAGCACTGGGTTACTTCTGATGGTCACTGGGTTATGACTGATAATCCTATCACTAATGCCTATTTTTTTTATCTAAACGGGGGGTGGCAAATAGGGGGAAAAACAAACAAACAAAAAAATTTTGCTCCCTTAAAAAAGTTATTGGAGGTTTTTCTAAAGGGTTTGGGGCCTTAAATAAATTGCTTTTAGAAGTGGAGTGGAAAGGGGGCCTACCGGAGCTCCAAATCCAAGATGGTGCCCGCTCCGTGTGCAGGTGCCACCACCTCTGTCAAGTGCTGACCGCGTCCTCCAGAAGATGTTGAGAGCTGGTCCTCCTGCTTCAGGACCTTGTCTATCCTTGCTCACTGTGTCTAAGTTCTAGAGGGCCACATAAAACTAGGTGGGGGGCCGGATTCAGTCCGTGGGCCTTGAGTCTGACACATGTTCTAATAAGCTTCTGTCTGATTGTACTAGAGACAATTCTATCCAAAGTCCCATTCAAGGATTTGAGTGCAACTCATCAGAAACCCTGTCATAAAAGACTAAGGGCAACATGTCCCATTAAGGCTGCAGCTTTTTTTTTTGTGTATTTTGCGTCAAAAAAAACTGTTGCCCCCTTTTCTCTATATAAATGAACTGTAAACACCAAAAAAATAGGCGAAAAATTTTATGTCAGGCACTACCATTTAAATGCACCAAAATAGACACATTTAAATATTTAGCAATGATTGCTATGCGCCTCATTAGTATGGCTATAGTGCTTTTAAATTATACTATGCAAGGGTGGCAACGCCAGATGTTTGACAGGTTCATTCATTTGGGGGCACTATACATTCATTTAGTGCGTCTTGTAACTGGCATGGAGGCTCCTCTTCTCTGACATGTCGCCCTAAATGTGCATATGAGGGATCTTCCTGCAGATTACAGTAGCAAGCCGGTGTGTCAGAACTTTAGAAATTTCATCTGCACGCTACAGACTTGCATGCTCATGCTCTTGTCGCATATTTCTCTTCCAGGTTCCACCACAGTGACTGCAGCAGGGGTAAAATGTAATGTAAATCTGCATGCAATGCAGTAATTTGCAGTGACTTCTGCAGCAGATTGTTTCTAACGTATGGAACCAGCCTTAGCGTGAATGCACACAGGATGTATTCATTGGGGATTTTCCACGTGTATTTGCTCATGAAAATTGGCAGTAAATTGCAGGACCGGCCATGTGGATGGGATTTTACCAATGCCATGTCTCCGCAGTAGAAACTTTCCAGGGAAATTTTGCCCCTTTATTGAAAAGGTTTTTTTAAATCTTGCATTTATTTCATCATGACTTGAACGGGGTAAAATCTCCACTAAAATCTGCACGATCTGTTGTAGGTGTTAACCTGTGGATTTGCTGCAGATTTTGTAGCCGATATTACCGTGGATTTTTCTACATTGATGTCAGTGGGAGAAAGGTTTGTGTTTAGTCAAATGCGCCAGAATTATTGTGCAACTGCCTTGATAAATGTGTCCCAGTGTGTATGCAGAAGCCTTCCTATTCTATACAGGGTACAGCGCTACTACACTATTGTATGTTTTAATGCAATTAAAATCTTAAAGGGGTTTTGCCACGAGGTATAATTGATGTTGGAAGCTTTTAAAAAAAAAAAAAAACTTTTCACCATTTATTATTATTAAAAATTCTGCACCGTTTTTTGTCTTACTGCTCCCAGGGACCAACCGCCTTTTTCCAGGGGGGAAAGACCAGGGTGAGAGCTCCTCATCTGGGTGCCCTGCTCAGACATCACCCCTCCTGTCAGCAGCTACTGAGTGTTTAAACCCCACTGCTGTCACTCTACCCCTCCTCGTGCTCCCCGTAAAAAGTCAAAAATGCAAAAAAATAAAAAAGAAACCCAATGAGGTCTTCGCTTTGAAAAAAGGAAAAAAAAATATATAAAGGTTTGGTTCGCAGGGTTTTTGAAACCTAGGACCATTGGGGCATGGAGGAAAAAAATTTTAAACCTCTCAGCTCCTCACAATGCTTTACAAAAACAGCCCTTTTTCTTTGATTTCAGAGGGGAAAAAAGGCCCCTGGTGATGTCATTGGTGGGTATATGATAGGCAATTAAAAACAATCACAACCCCTTCTGAGAACCCCAGAGTAAAGGGAAGTGGATCCAGGAGGTATGAAATGGATCGGGGAAAAACCCCCCTTTAAAAGGCTATGTCTACACTGAAAAACCAACAGTAAGATTTTGGGGCGCTTTTAGTGTTTTTAAAAACCTTTCAAAAAATATGACTGAAAAAACTTCCCATAAAATTTAATGAAAAAAAAAAACGCCCTTTGAAGCCTAAAAAGGTGTTTTCTTTTGGCCTTTTTTTTGCCCCAGCGTTTTGGGAAAACATGTTGAAAAAACCGTGGCATTCAGAAAAAAAAAATTTCTGCAGAAGCTTTTAAAAAACGCCAGGGGGTTTTTTGGGCCTTTTGTACATTTTCTGCAGTGTTTTAACCGCCCAGGGGGGTTAAAATTGTGCGTACATTACTACACTGACTGAAAACCATTCAAAAAGCGTCCAGAAAGTTTTGCCAAGGGGCAAAAAAAAAGCAATAAAAAATCTAAAACAGCCAAAAGGCGGTGTTTTTTTGAGCTTTCTTGAGAAAAACTTAAAAAAAAAAAAATCTGTTTTAGAATTTTTTTAAGATTTGGTTTTCTCTTTTTTTTTTTTTTGTTCTATGCTGTGTGGCCTTGCCTAACAAATTAGCTCATACCCCCTTCACCTCCCTAAAATGTTTGACTGCAAAAAGTGTCATAAACGGGGGGTTGGGACATGTGAGTATGGTCTCTAATTATGGACGCTTTAAAGCTTTTTTTTAAAGGAATAAAAATGACATTTATGGGGTGATCTGTTAGTGAAGGGCTGAATTACCAGTCCGGTGTTTGCCCTTTCAGCAGTGTTGTCTACCCCCATACAAGTAGGTGCATTTCTTGATTGGTATCTTGGTGCTTAAAATGCATCTTTTATGCATAAAAATGCACTTAAAAATACACGCTGTAACCCCAGCCTGGAAGCCTGATACCAAGGCCTGTTATCAGCCCCCTGTAGCATTGTGGCTGCAATGCATCCTGCTGGGAATGGGTTTATAAGCTGTCTTGGTGTTAAGAGTCTGAGGAGCGTTGGATGTTAGTTTGCCCATCGTTATAGACCAGTATGTAATCTATGTACAGCTGTAATGCTAGGCAACCACTAATGAGGAGTAGGTATGTGATTGTTCATCAGTATTCTGCACCTGGGCAGCTTCTCCCATGTAGCATCGTGGCTTCTCTATCAGCTGCTGGGAAGTGGTGTCTGACTTGCCTTTGTATCAGTGAGTATGGCTGCTTTCTCTGCATTTAATGTCAATTTGTACCAATTTTTCTGTGATTTATTCAGAGTCTGTGCATATTGGGCACTGTAATGGATGCTTTTAGCACTATTCCTAGTGCCCATCTTGCACACACTCTGAATAAATCACAGAAAAATTAGTTAACTTCCGTGTGCAGCACAAAAAACAGACGGACTGGGATTGACTCAGTAAGGTACTGGTAGGTTGTCACAGGTATCTGTAGCCTACTGCATCCCACAATGTGGGGGCCCTAGAACCAAAACCCCACCGGGGGGTCCCCCGGCTGGAGGGGGCCATAGACCAAACCACCACCAGGGGCTCCCACGTTGGGGATATAGAGCCCAAAACCACCTCCAGGGGGTCCCCCAGCTGTGGAGGGTCATAGAGCCCAAAACCCCCCATTTAGGGCTCCCCCAAGCGCTGGAGGGGGCCCTAGAGCCAACACCACCCTCCCGGGGCTCCACAGCTGCTGAGGGCCATAGAGCCAACACCACCTCAGGGGCCCACAGCTGTGGGGGTCCCCAGAGCCAAACCACATCCAGGGGCCCACAGCGCTGGAGGGTCCCCTGAGCCAAAAAACCCATCCCGGGGCACCACAGCTGCGGAGGGCCATGGCCAAAACCCCATCCCGGGGCCCCAAAGCTGGGAGGGTCCAAGAGCCAAACCAAAAAAACCAGGGGCCCCAGCTGTTTGGGGGGTCCTAGAGCCAACACCACCATCCAGGGGCTCCAAAAAGCTTTGGAGGGTTTATAGAGCCAACACCACCCAGGGGCTCCCACAGTGCTGGGGGGGGTCCTAGGCCACACCACCACCCCGGGGCTCCCACGGTAGGGG
>JAODAL010025200.1:0-59100 GCA_025379985.1 Phyllomedusa bahiana
AGCGAAGATAAGGTGAAAAAATACTCCAATTTATTTAAGACATCATGGTGCAGACGGTACAAACATAGAGAGGTAAAAACCTACGCGTTTCAGGCACAGAGAATTTTTGCCCTTGTTCACGGTTCAAAGAACATTCTAATTGTGTTCATTAAAATAGTAGAAGGGGGTGTTACGTGGGTATACACGTCATTTCCTCCAAATTAAAAACACTGACATATAGTTATCGCTACTAATATTATTATTTAAATATACTTTGAGACTTTTTTCATATGTTTCAATAGCCAGTATACACAGAAAGGACCATTAGTATATATACATAAGATCATTTCTATTGTTCATTCCTACCGGAGCTCTCGTTTCCAAAGTGTGGATCCAGAACGCCTCACGCAGGCGCACTCGATGTTCCCAGTCGCCTCCACTGCAAGGGTGATTAACACGTTCTATACCCTGGCACCTGAAACTATCGAGTGCGCCTGCGTGTGACTCCACAAAGTGCCTGACTGCACCCGAATGTGTAATCTGCATCTTACGGATGCCGGCTAAGTGTTCCTGGATTCTGGTTCTCAGCTTACGAATACTGCTGCCAACATAAGATTTATTACAACTAGTGCATAGGATAAGGTAAACTAGATGATCTGTATCGCAGTTAATATAACTGTTAATTTTATACATTTTATTTTCCGTTTTTCCTGCAAAAATATCTGTTTTGTTCATATATTGGCACACTTTACATAGTTTCTTCCCGCATATATTGTTGCCTTTGAGGGTTAACCAGTTGTTAGATGAATTTTTACTAGAAAAACCACTAGGGGAAATGATGTCCCCTATAGTCCTGCTACGTTTTGCCACCATTCTGACCCCCTCATCTATAATATTAGCCAGTATGGGGTCCTGTCGAAGGATATTAATATTTCTGTAGAAAATCTTTTTAATACAATTATATTCCATACTATAAGGAGTAGAGTATGTAAGGCTATGTTTTTTATTATTGTTCCCATCATTGTATGAAGACCAAACCAAGCTCCCTCTGCATATTCAAGCATGGCACAACGTTCTACAGCACCCTGCAGGTTCTATGCAGCCTGGGAATAGCTGTTTTTTAACACGATTCGTCCCAAAGTCATTCGGACCGAAACAAATTTTGTCGGGAAATTCGGCGAAGTCACCGAATCGAATTTTTGAGAACTTCGCCCATCTCTAATTGAGACCTAAAGGTAACAAATAAAATCTTCTAAGTAAAATGCAATAAATAAGATCCTTTATTGATGTAGATACGTCGAAGGAATTTATATTTTATGATAAAAAGGGAGTTTTTTATTTTTTATTTTAATTGAGACCTACAGGTGATTGATTTACCGTTGTAATTACATTGAGACGGTAAATAATTGACTTTCCTCCTGGAGCAATTATTTATTCAAATTTTCATGTCATGGGCCTAATTTAATAAGGCAAATTCCTCAAAATTTGAGATCTGTAGCGTTATTTCCATGATGACTTTTCATATGTCTGGATAATGGTGGATCTGCTGTAGTATTTATGCAGCTTATATATTTGGAAATGTGTCTTCGCAATTGATGGATGGTTTTGCAAATGTATAATTTAGGACAAGGACAACTTTCAGTATACACCACCGATTTTTTTTATTCCATAAAGGGGCAGCAAGAACATCTACCACATGAGTAAGATCCTACAACACGAGAATTTTAAAAAGTTGGTGGTGACAGAGTGGTGGAAAAAGGACACAAAGGGCCACGTGTATGAACCTGTTTAGGTCTAAAACTCACTTTTTTTGTAGACCGTTTCATACATGTGGCCCAAAATGCACAAAATAGTTTTAAATTTCTCCCTCGGCGATATGTTGTATGTACTGAGCATTTGCCACTCAATCAGATACACATCAACAATGCATCTAAATGTTGCAGAAAACTTAGAAACAATACATAAGATCCTGGTGGGAAATTATGAGTTTACAAAAGTACATGAAAGAAAAGATTGTTTATTGAGGCTTAAGAATTAGTCTTAGCCCTAACACGCATAGGGAAGATCTAGTCTGTAAATGGCCGGCAAAGTTTATTGACCGATTGTTCCTTGAGGAAAATCAACGAAATACAAACATTCAGAACAGCTTTTAAATTTGGGAATTTAGAATCCAACTTGCAGAGACATACTGAGGTCTTTCAGTCAGAAATTAAAGAGCGGAAACATCAAAAATATGTCAGAGATAAACGTGATTTTGAAACGAGTCAGATGTATACAACAGCATCTAAAAGGGGTACAGTGACGAATACCATACCTCAGAAAAAATGATTATTCAGATATGTCTGAATCAGAGATATTAGCTACTGAAGAAATCCTTCATAAGAATTATAACACTTAGGCTATGTTCACAGGGCTTAATTGCGGGACATAGACATTCATTATTCTCGGTGCGTATATGCCGTGAATAATTGACATGTCACTTCTCTTCGGCATATTGTCTGAGTGGGGAGAGGAGACATAATCCATAGTTCTCTATGAGAACTGTGGATTACCGTAATGACTGGGACATATCTTGCCCCGTATTTAGCGCAGTACGGTGTGAAATACGGGACGAAATTCGTCCCAGTTTTAGCCATGTGAACATAGCCTAAGAGTGACATTTTTGGTTGTATTTTGTACCAATAAACAGTTGATGCCCTATTCTCTATATAATTGAACTGCAATACACCAAAACTAGGCGCATTATTTGCCAGGCACAACACATTTGAATGCGCCTCAAATATGGTAGCAATGATATGCTATGCGCCTACATGTTGCTATGCCTATATTAGGTGCATCAATGACACTTTTCAAAGTAATCAGACACCAGATTTTTGAAAGGTTCATTCATTCCGGTGCCCTATATATTCATTTAATACGCTGTAAAAATAACCTGGCAGCGCCTCTTTTCTGACATGTCGCCCTAAATCTAAACTAAAAATAAAAATAGACTTTTCCTTTCACAGAAAGGAACTTTTAATAATCATTGTCAGCAGGTTAATACCAGTTTGATACAACAAACATGTATACATCCAAATCAGGGAAATGCCTTGCTACAATCTATGTCAACTTGTGATGCTCATTCTATCTCTATTTAAATACTTTTTTCTCTATACCTACAGTAACCAGCTCAGTAATGTCAACATCATTGTTGCCTTCTCCTCCCCTAACACAGCCTTTATTTGGGTCAAGAAATTCAATTTTACAAAAAAGGTCTTTCCTTCCTACCAACTCCTAACTTTAATCTCTTCAACTGGGTCAAAGATGTGAGCCTATTTGCCCATAAGTTAGCTCTCGATGAATATTATACTAATCTCAATTGTAGTGATGACATCGTACGTAGAAATGAAGGGAGAACAATTCAAATTCTTGAAGGGTTAGCTTTGGAAACAGAGGGTAATTCACCACTATTGGAAGGTCCCTTTACATTTTTTAAAGCAAAGAGCAATTTCACCCCTCCATTGACACAATATTCAAATATTGATATGATTGTTAAAACGATGAGCAGTGAACTCACCACTCTATCAAAAATCAGAACTCCTAACAATAATTTCAATAGTGAAGAATCTGAAGTACTCCAATTTTTAAGCGAGAAAAAAACATAGTAAGCAACCTTCTGACAAGGGAGGAAATATAGTTGTCATGGACAGAAATGACTACAAATGCATGGCATTAGCCCTTTTGGAGGATAAGGAGACCTATATGGTTTCGGACTTCAAGAGCTAAAAATAATACTGGATAAAGCACTAAATTACAAATTGATTTCTGAAGAGGAATTCAAATTTATGTATAACCTCCACCTACATTAGCAACGTTTTCCTCTGTTCCAAAAATCCCACAAAAAGCATCACCTTGTTCCTGTAAGACCAATTGTCTCTGGTATTGACAGTCTCACCCAGGGAGTCAGCACATACATCAAAGAGGTGCTTGCCCCATTTGTTACACTAACAGCTTTTTTAAAAGATATCAAAGATACAGTTGTAAAGCTCCTTGACATCCAGGAAGGCCCATCCACTATGTTGGCAAGCCTTGATGTCAAAGCCCTTTATTCAAATATTCATCATGACTTGGGCTTATAAGCAATACAATATTTCCTTACAACTAAAGGGATTCAGTTTCACCAACACAACACGCTAATTTTGACCTTATTTAAATATCTTCTCATTCATAGTTATTTTGTTTTTGATGGTAAATTTAATTTTCAGAACAAGAGAACCACCCTGGGTACAATTTGCGCACCCACATATCCAAACTTTTTTTTAGGGTGGTGGGAGAATCAATATGTATTTACAGAAGATCTTAGTCATTATACAAATCATATTATTTTTTGGGGAAGGTATATTGACGATGTGCTGATTCTCTGGGAGGGAGAGACTGACTTGTTTCATGAGTTTCTGAAGATGCGCAATAATAGTGAAATCATGATAAAATTCGCCTCCTAAATTGATAGGAACAAAACAAATTTTTTTAGATTTATCCATAACTCTAAAACCAGGCGGCACCATAAAAACAGATATTTACTGAAAAAGTACCTTCATTTCATTGGAAAAACTGGCACCCTCCCTCTCTAAAAATACCAATCAGCCAGGTATCTGAGAGCGAGACGCAATTGCTCAGATGAGGAAGCCTTTGAGCATGAAAGTAGTAACCTATATCATAGGTTCAGAGTCAGGGGTTATCACAAAAAAGTCCTGCATAAGGCATATGCAAGGGCAAAATGAACACCAAGAACAGAATTACTAACTGATAACACCTTAACTATGCCTCAGACAGACAAGATCATATGATGTATCAGTACAGATGATGATGATGAAAACTTTCAACTCAAACAAATCTTTCAAAGATTCTAGCCCCTTTTGAAGACAGACCATGATTTAGGCTCAGTATTGGCACCAATACCCAGTGTTACGTATCACCAAGGGAGAAATTTAAAAGACCTTAAAAGTCTTGTGCACAGTCATTTTTCTACCACCAAGTCATCACCAACTTGGTTAAATTCTCCTGTTATAGGGTCTTACCTGTGTGGTAGATATTCCTTCTGCCCCTCTATGGAAAAAAAGAAAAATATTGTTGACCCATCCAATGGCAATATTTATTAAATCAAAGAGTTTAACTGTCAAACGTCATCGGTGGTGTATGCTGCAAGTTGTCCTAGTCCTAAATGATATGTTGGCAAAACCATCCAACAGTTGTGAAGATGCATTTCCAAACATATAAGCTGCATAAATATCACAGCAGATACACTGTTATCCAGACATATGAAAAGTCATCATGGAAATAAAGCTACAGATCTCACATTTTGGGAAATTTGCCTTATTAAATTAAGCCCAAGTCGTGGAAATTTGAATAAGAAATTGCTCCAGGAGGAAAGTTGCTGGATTTACCATCTCATTGCATCACCTGTAGGTCTCAATGAAGGATTTACTTTCACTCCCTTTTTATGATAAAAATTTAAATTCCATTGAGGTATCTACATCAATAAAGGACTTTATCTATTGCTTCGTACTTTGTACTCGTATTTGTTAGCAACCATTAAATTAGCAGAACTGTAGTTTTCTATTACACTTGGAACACTCTCTTATATGTTTTGAAAAAAAGTGGGCACTTTGATATAGTCAGTACTAATTATTACTTTTTTTTTTGCAAAAACAATGCCTTTGGTGGCAATAGCCATACCTGTAATTATGTGGACCTTTGCATCAAGGAATTTAAACTATCAAGCCCTTGAATAGTTTCTCTCCTATGTAAATAATTGCACCATTAGGGTATGTTCACATAGACTACCCAAGGAGAACAATTCCTTTAAAAATTAACTTTTATTAATATCTCATATAAAAGTTAGAACACAAGATATCCCCAGTGAATGACACCCGACTGGTGAAAAAGAACTATGGGACAATCTGCCTAGACAAACTGCCTATTGGCAATAAGAGGAGTAATACCTATCAAGTCCCTATTGCAATACCTATTATCTACCCAATGCAGAGCACCCGCCCCGATAAGGGCGACCCCGCGTAGCTGGACCTCTTGACCTCTACCCCATTTTAGTCTTAGGAACTCAGGCTAGGGATTCCTAGACTCCAGCTACGCGGGGTCGCCCTTATCGGGGCGGGTGCTCTGCATTGGGTAGACAATAGGTATTGCAATAGGGACTTGACAGGTATTACTCCTCTTATTGCCAATAGGCAGTTTGTCTAGGCAGATTGTCCCATAGTTCTTCTTCACCCGTCGGGTGTAATTCACTGGGGATATCTTGTGTTCTAAGTTTTATATGAGATATTAATAAAAGTTAATTTTTAAAGGAATTGTTCTCTTTGGGTAGTATTTTTGATTGTATTCCTATATTTTGTCACTTGGGAGGTTTTTTGGATTTATATGTTCACATAGCTTACTGCGGCGCATATACGCACCCGGCCGACCCCATAGATATTCATTATCGACGGTGCGTAATCGGCGCTAACAACTGACATGTCAATTCTCCCCCGCACGCACAATACGATACAATACGATTGTTTTTGCAAGATCTTTAACATAAAAAGCAATCCTTGCAGTAAGACAAACCCTATAATGGCTTACTAGATGTGTTTTAAAACTATACATATAGGTATCATGTAAATTGTTCTAGTATCCTGCATTGTTAATAAGGGCCATTGCTGCATACTAGAGTGTGAATGTGATTGGTCCTGCTTAAAACTTCCAAGTTTCATAGGTTCACAATGTCTGAATTAACATAAATGAAGTGTCTATGGAGATGAGATTGGTCTGCTCCACTGTGACATCATGCAAGAAGCAGTTAAATACTTGGCACTTTGCATTGTATGGCGCTGTTGCTCCTAGGAGTCCTGAGGATGCCACATCTGTGGGGAAACAAGTCGAGGGGTGGGGGGTGTTGTGGAGGGCAGTGATTTGCTATTTTTAATATCCGACTAAGTTGCACCCATGGTCCAGGTGTACTGCAGGCTATTACTACTGAAGGCTGTCAGAGTTCTGTGAAGGATGTACTGAATGTGCAACTACTTTTCCATCATCACTGATGGCTGTCAGAGTCCTATGAAGGTGATTTGTGTCTGCTTTCTAGTTCTAGACCATGTGCACCCACGGCTTAGGTGTACTGAAGGTTGGAACTATTTACTATTATGCTGCTTTCACACAGCGCAGTTTTGGTGCAGTTTTAACTGCGCTTCAATTAAACTTTATTACCAGCAAGCTTCTTTCCGTTATCTAAACTGTTTGGAAAGTGAGTAATCAATTAACGTGTTTGTAATCCACAAGACTTTCAGACACAGTAATTGATTACTTACTTGAAATGCCTTTATTAACAATTTAGACGACTGAAAGAAGCTTGCTGGTAATTAAGACAGTTTAATTGAAGCACAGTTAAAACTGCACCAAAACTGCGCTGTGCGAAAGCAGCCTTAGTGAAGGTTGTCAGTGCTATGATGGTTATCTTCATTTATTTTCCAGCTCTAGACCAGGTGTACCTATGATTTAGGTGTACTGCAGGTACAACATTTTGTCTATCACTACTGACGGTTGTCAGAGTTCTATGAAAGTGATTTGTATTTATTTTTCAGTTCTAAAACAGTGCACCTATGGTTTAGGTTTGCTGCAAGCACAACTATTTATTATTACTGACAATAGTCAGAGCTCTACCAAAGTTTCTCTCCCTCTATCATATAACCCTATATATAAGAGAACTCGGCTCATCTCCCTCTATCATTTAACCCTATATATCAGAGAGCTCAGCTCCTCTCCTCTATTGTATATCCCTATATATCACAGAGCTCAGCTTCTCTCCTCTATCCTATAACCCTTTATATCACAGATCTCAGCTCCTCCTCCTCCTCTATCATATAACCCTTTATATCACAGAGCTCAGCTCCTCTCCTCTATCATATAACCCTGTATATTACAGAGCTCAGCTTCTCTTCTCTATCATATAACCCTATATATCATAGAGCTCAGCTCCTCTCCTTTATCATATAACCCTATATATCATAGAGCTCAGCTTCACTCCATCTAACATATAACCCTATATATCACAGAGCTCATCTCCTCTATCATATAACCCTATAAAACACAGAGCTCAGTCCTCTATTCATAAAACCCCTATATTCAGAGCTCAGCTCCTCTCCTCTATCCTATAGCCCTATATATCACAGAGCTCAGCTCCTCTCCTCTATCATATAACCCTGTATATCACAGAGCTCAGATCCTCTCTATCATATAACCCTATATATCACAGAGCTCATCTTCTCTCCGCTAGCATATAACCCGATATATCACAGAGCTCAGCTCCTCTCCTCTTCTTTAAACCTATATATCACAGAGCTCATCTTCTTATCATATAACCCTATATATCACAGAGCTCAGCTCCTCTTCTAAAACCTATATATCATAGAGCTCAGATTCTCTCCTCTATCACATAACCCTATATATCACAGAGCTCATCTCCTCTATCATATAACCCTATATATCACAGAGCTCAGCTCCTCTATCATATAACCCTATATATCACAGAGCTCAGCTCCTCTCCTCTATCATATAGCCCTATATATCACAGAGCTCAGCTCCTCTCCTCTATCATATAAACCTTTATATCACAGAGCTCAGATCCTCTCTATAATATAAAAATAAATATCACAGAGCTCATCTTCTATCCTCTATCATATAACCCGATATATCACAGAGCTCAGCTCCTCTCCTCTATCATATAAACCTATATATCACAGAGCTCATCTTCTCTCCTCTATCCTATAGCCCTATATATCACAGAGCTCAGCTCCTCTCCTCTATCATATAACCCTGTATATCACAGAGCTCAGATCCTCTCTATCATATAACCCGATATATCACAGAGCTCAGCTCCTCTCCTCTATCATATAAACCTATATATCACAGAGCTCAGTTTCTCTCCTCTATTATATAACTCTATATTTCAAAGAGCTCAGCTCCTCTCCTCTATCATATAACCCTATATATCAAAGAGCTCAGCTTCTCTCCTCTATTCTATAACCCTTTATATCATAGAGCTTAGCTACTCTCCTCTATCATATAACCCTATATATCACAGAGCTAGCTTCTCTCCTCTATCATATAACCCTATATACACAGAGCTCAGCTCTCTCCTCTATCATATAACCCTATATATCACAGAAGCTTAGTTTATTTCTCCTCTATCATATAACCCTATATATCACAGAGCTCAGCTCCTCTCCTCTATCATATAACCCTATATATCATATAGCTCAGCTCCTCTCCCTATCATATAACCCTATATATCACAGAGCTCAGCTCCTCTCCTCTATCATATAACCCTATATATGACAGAGCTCAGATCCTCTCCTATATCATATAACCCTATATATCACAGATCTCAGCTCCTTCCTCTATCATATAACCTATATATCAAAAGAGCTCAGCTTCTCTCCTCTATCATATAACCCTAAATATCACAGAGCACCGCTCCTCTCCTCTATCATAAAACCCTATATATCACAGAGCTCAGCTTCTCTCCTCTTCCATATAACCATCATTTTTCATAAATTTTCGTCTTGTGGCCATGTTTAGGAAGGTTGGCTGAAGTCCTATAGACCTTAAGGGAAACATTTATTAACTCGCCTGCCTACTTTTTTTGGCATATATTACGCAAGAAACTGCTGGCACACTGTTCTATAGATGGCACGGCACAAATTAATGCACCTAGAATGTGCCTAAAAAAACAGCCATACAAAGTTTGGCGCATAGCACGCTATGCTTCACTAATGTTTGGCGCATAACACTTTCATTCATACTGTTGTATTATACACTCCTCTATATCTATTTAGAACTGTTCTGTCTGCAGCAAGTTACAAAAATGGTGCATGCGAGTTAATAGATTTTGCCCAAAGTTTCTAAATGAGATGTGAAACTGTGGTAAGAGTAACATCATGCTGTTTGAATATGGTCTCATATCCTTTACCTAATCTTTATCTATAATTTTCTTTTTAATCCCCTGTGACAACTCTCTCTTTAACTCCTCTTGGTCCATCAGTGTGGTTCACACCATGATACCAAACAGCACAGTGACTATTTTTCACCCTCTAAAAAGACAGACTGATTGCAAGTTTGAAGATATCTGTGATGTTAATTACAGGAAACACCTTAGTTTAATATATCTATTTAGTCAAATTATTTTCAATCTTTTTCAGGGATATCATCATTTTGTCTAGGCTACTTTCATAAGCTTTTCATTTTTTCATTTTCAAGAACAAATTTAAACAATTTAAATACAATTGTTTATGTACTGTAGTGCATTTTTATGTATGTCTTTTATTTTGTAATTTTAACAATTGAACCTTTAATTTGCGGACTAATGGTTTGGGGGGAAAAAAGGGGTTTTAATGGGCGGCATACCTTGAGACCTTTCACTCCTTAATTGGTACTTTTTTCCGGGGGGTTTCCTTTGGGGTAAAAATTTTTTAAAACCTAAAAGGGGGGTTTTAGCGGAGTCCCATAACTTTTTTAATCCCAAGTGTTGGGTATCCCAAACCATTTTTTGGGTTTCCGTACACCAACCCCGAAAAACCAACCAAAATAAAAACTTTACGAACCCCTTAAAGACAATTTTTTTCTTTTTTAACCAAAAAAATGTGACACCAATTCTCTATTAAATGAACTTGTCACCAAAAAAGGGCCCTTAACGCCAGCAGCACATTGAATGTGCCAAACAGGCGCATCAATTTGCTAGCAATTTAAATTTCTGTGCGCCTAATTAGCTTGTGTCAGATAATGCGTTAAATTTTTTATGCAGGATATACCAGACGCCCAATTTTTTTACAGGTTTTTTTCATTCAGGTGCACTAAACACTCATTAATCGCCTTTAAAAAAGGCCCCCAAATGTTTGTATCAAATTATTCCAGACATAAGAAACAAGTCCTTCAGATATTAGAAAACGAGTGATATACTTATCGAAGTAGACAAACATCCAAAGAGTCCACAGTATCCTGTAAGGAATCAATGGAGAGTAGTATCTGGACTTTGGGCTGTCCGCACACCTGTGTGATGTTTCTAAGAAAGGTCTTCTTTATCAAGCATGTGCAAATGGATGCCTAAGTTCCTTTATATACATACCATAGCTACTCTATTGTTGCAGCTAGTATATCTTAAAACTTATAAAAATATGTTCATGTTCAGATTCTCATTAAGTCCTTTTGAGCACAACGCATCAAATGTGAAAATCCAATATGTCTCTCTCTTTAATAAACTAGTTTAAGTTTGCATTATTGCAAACACAACCTTCTTAAGAAAATCAAAGACCATGTTCCCAAATTGTAGCTGCCAATAATTTCAAAAATAGACTTTAGTGGTTATTAAGATTTTAGAGGAAAAGAAAAGAGTCAAGACAACAGCCAGGAAAATTTAGGTTTCAACAGAGGAGGAAAATTAGCCCAATGAAAATAAACCCAAAAATTTTTTCTAGAGGCCCCACCAGTTTAAAGGTTTAAACCGGGGTTGGGTACAATTTTTTTTTTTTAGAAAAAAGGGGGGAATTAAAAGTAATCTCCCCTGTACAGGAAATGGACAATTGTGCTTGGTTCTCTTTCAGTTTTTTAACCTCTTTTTTAAGAGGGGGCTTAAGATTACCCCCAAATCTAAAAAGGATACGAAAAAAACCAAAATATTGACGGGAAAAAAAAACAAGGCAATTTTTTGTCATTTTTTGTTCATTTATTAACAGAATGTGGGGTTTCCCAAAAAACCCAGAGTAATTTTTTTTAAAAGTATTGTGTAAAAGTAAATGATTTTTTGAAAATTTGGGATTTTTGAACACTCTGGCGGGGAATTTAGGGTTTTACCCTACAGATATGCCCCAATACTGGCCCAGTTAAAATAGCACCCTGCAATCTAATGGGAATCCCATAGGGCATCATTGTACCCCTAAACATTAAACAACAGAATGGATTTTTAAAAATGATCCGGGTTTCTAAACGGGTTGTCAGATTAATAACAGCGGGAAACCCCACCCCAAATACCTCTGTATCCACATAATGATGTAGTAGATTTCTTTTCATAATGTCTGTGATATGAAAAAATTGCATAATGGAGCATATATCGTTACTCACCTGCCAAATTCCTTGTTGTTCCAGGGTCATTACTCTGGTGTTGCCAGTTAGTCTGTGTCTACTTGGTTGCAACAGTCACATGCCCATACACCTACATGACCACAGGAGTCAGTCCCTCGTGTCAGTAGGTTTTTTTTTTATTTCTTATATTTTTTTTTTTTTATTTTTTCTTTTTTATTTATTTCTTTTTATATGTTTCTTTTTTTTTTTTTTTTTTAATTTTTTTTTTTTTTTGCCTATTTTATAGGGCAAAAAAATGCAGTGGAAAGCATGGGAGTGAAGTTGGCGAAATACATGTACTTCTATTATTGAGGTTTGTACCTAAGTGTGATCTAATTATAGAGTCGTCCCAGTTGTTACCATAAGATTTTGCTGCCCCCTATATCCTGTTTTTGTGCAATCAACATAACCCAAACCACAACCGAGGGTTTTCCCCGCCAACCCTTAAGGACGATAGCCTTCTTGCTTGTTACCAGAATCCCGTTTAATATATATTAAATGAATTGCTGACATTTTAAATGCATTTATTAACAACTTCCTCCAAAAGAGGAACATTAAGAGGTGGCTGCAAACAATGTGACCATAATCAAAAAAGAAGCCCAAAAACTAGATATTAAAACCCCAATCCTACTACATAGAGAAACATAAAACAATAATTTTAGGTGCAACACAGAGAGAGATGATCAATAACTCGACCTTTTCTTTATTCCCATCCTTTCCCTTTGATCACGCATCAGTTCTGAACAGATTTCTAAAGTTATCTGGTTTCTCCCAGTTGTCCTCCCCTGATATTGTTATAGAACCCTCCCCTATCCATAAAATTTAGCATAAAAGGGGCTTGGTAAAGATGACATGAAGGGTTAAAAGTGTCTGAGGGGGTCAAAAAGCTCAAAAAAGGGACAGGGCCCGCCTCATAATCCAGACATATCCTAATCTTATCAGAGCAAATATTGCGAGATAACCGGATCTCTTTATTGTCATGTATCACTGAAAACTGATTATTATACCTCCTCAAACTCCAGGACTTGTTATTATCCCAAGCGTGATGCTCCCCCCCCTGTCTATACGGGGATAACACATCCCCACCCTCCAATACATGATCTCCTGCTCTCCACATCCCAGTAATTCGCCTGGGGAAAATCCCCCCCTCTCATCCCCTGATTTACGGGAATCTTTCTTTTTCTGGACGATTCTGCTTCTCTTGGTCCTGGTCGCATTTTTCGTCGTTTTGATTAAGGAATTATTACAGTGTTTTAATCCATTTAATATGTCGCAGGACCCTCCCATAACCCCGCCCTTTATCCCTTTATTATGTCCAAAATGTGTGGAATGTGTGTGAGATCCCACCCACACCCAGATATCTCATCATGGGGCTGTTTATACGTCCCCCCTGTGTCCTCATCCCTCCCCCCTCCCAGGATCACACAAGTCCCTGTGTCTGGATCCTGTAAAGAAGTCAGTGGGTTATCTTTACACAGCTCCCAATGTGTCTCTGTTCCCGGACGCTCGCCTTCTTTATTTCCCGCTGCTGGACAGAGCGGAGGGAAAAAGTGATACTTCCTTTTCCTGCTGGGGAGGTCATCGGGCCCTCTTCTCCCGGGCGTCCCGCCGTCTCCTATTTTGAAAACAGGCAGTGACTCTCTCGGCTTCTCCAGTGCTTTCTCTTTAGCTTTTTTTCCTTTGCTCCTCCCGACCCCGGACTCTTTTTCCCCGTCTCCTCCCTTTGTGATCAGTTTTGGAGAACATTTCTCAGTTTTTTTCTTTTTTCTTCTCAGAGGCCCATCCAGCATCTCCACCTGGTGTCCCCCGGGGATCTCCACCCAAAATTTCAGAAACGATACAAGCAGCGTCCTCAGTGCAGTAAATTCCAGATCTTCTTAGGGCAAACTTTCCTATTCTCCCGGGAAATGCGGTTGGATAAGCGTTTCTGTGATTTGCTTGAATTTCGGTTTTTATCACACAGAGAAAACCTCACAGTGCAAAAAGGATTCACAGCAGGACAGGGGAAATCCCCAAGTAAAGTGCAGCAATCCCGGGTTTTGTCTGTGTTGGTTGAGTAATCATAAATTCTCTATTTTCCCCTTACCAAGGGTATGTCCCTCTCGTGCAGGCCCCGCGAAACTCTTCTCTGCATTCGGGCAGGAATAAACCCACCTCGTCCTGTGTATCCAGCGCACGATCAATACAGAGCCGGCAGAAGTTGTGTCCACATCTCAGCATTACAGGGTCTTTATAAGTGGTCAGACAGATGGAGCAGTCCAGCTCAGCTCTCACATCAGCAGACGCCATGGCCAACAGAGGAAGGAAGAAACAAAACTACAATTGTCTGCTGCTCAGAAACCAGAGGGCGGGTTTAACTATTTATACTGAGGGTGCGACTGAACTCTAGGAAGCATTCAGTCCTTTCTGTAACATATTATATAAGTGTGCAGATACAGTATATACACTGCTCATAAAATAAAGGGAACGCTTAAACAGCACAATGTAACTCGAAGTCAATCACACTTTTGTGAAATCAACCTGTCCAGTTATGAATCAACACTGATTGTGAATCAATTTCTCCTACTGCTGTGCCAACGGAACAGACAACAGCAGGGACAATGAGCAAGACAACCCCTATAAAGGAGTGGTTCTGCAGGTGGTGACCACAGACCATTTCTCTGTTCTCATCGTTTCTGACTGTTGTTTTGGTCACTTTTGCAGTTTGTCATTGCTCTCACCCCTAGAGATAACAAGAGGCGGTGTCTAGAAACCACAGAAGTTGTTCAGGTAGTGCAGCTTATCCAGGATGGCACGTCATTGCGAGTTATGGCAAGAAGGTTAGCTGCACAGTGTCCAGAGCATGGAGCAGATACTAGGAGACATGGAGGGGGTCGTAGGAGGGCAACAACCCAGCAGCAGAACCACTACCTGCTCCTTTGTGCAAGGAGGAGCAGTGCCAGAGCCCTGCAAAATGACCTCCAGCAGGCCACTAATATCCAGGTGTCTGTTCAAACTGTCAGAAACCGACTCCATGAGGGTGCTATGAGGACCCAACGTTCACAAGTCGGTGCTGTGCTTACAGCCCAACAATGTGCAGGGTGATTGGCATTTTCCAATGAACACCAAGACTGGCAGATGCGATGTTGGCGACCTGTGCTCTTCACACTGGTTACTATGGGCAACAAACAGAGTTTTAGGCCTACATAGTTTTCATACATGTTGCCCTTAGTAGTCATTTTCACATTTTCAAGAAAATTTGCAACATAGATTTTTTTTTAGGGACCAGTCCAGTTCTCACATGGCTTTGAGGGGCCTGTATGTTAGATACCCCCCATAAATGACTACCTCTAAGAAACTACACCCCTTAAAGTATTCAAAACAGCATTTATGAAATTTATTAACCCATTAGGTATTTCATAGAAATGAAAGCAAAGTGGAGGTGAAATGTCAAAATTTCACTTTTTTTGCAGATTTTAAATTTTTCAATTTTTATCCATTATTTACTGGAACACGGTAGATATGACCAGGGAAATGAATCTCAGCATTGATTCCTCCAATTCTGCTGTTTTAAAGATATCCCATATATGGCGCTAGTGCACTATTTGACTCAACCACAAGTACGAGGAGCACCCACCAGACTCTGGGGTCTCATTTTCAATATGATTTTTTTTAGGAGCCATTACAGGTTTGTGGACATTCCAAGGTGCTAAAACTTAATAAACACCCCTAAAAAGACCCCATATTGGAAACTAAACCACTTAAGGAATATATCCAGGGATGTAGTGAGTGTATTGAGGCCACAGATGTTTCACAATTTTTTTTAATCTTTTTTATTTTTTTACATTTTTTTTATTTTTTTTTAAAACAATCTGCAATTTTAGCTAAAATGTTTAATTTTTACAAGGTTATGCGATTTCTTCCAAGTTCGGCAATACTCTATATGTTGGTGTAAACTGCGGTTTGCGCACATGGCAGGGCATACAAGGGTGGGAGCACTATTTGCCATTTGGAACGCAGATTGTCTGTGCCATGTCGCATTTCCAAAGCCCCCAAAGTACCAGAACAGATGAAACCTCATAGAAGTTATCCCATTTTAGATTCAACGCCCCTCATGGATCTCACCTAGGGATGTATTGTGCATTTTGGTTGCACAGGTGTTCCATAGTTTTTTTTAGCATCGGACCATGAAAATGAAGAGAAAAAAATTCAGTTCTGCCATTGTTTATTGGACTTCATTTTTACAGCATTCGCCATATGGTATAAATCACATAATAACTTGACTATGTGGGTCGGTACAATTGCAGTGATATAAATTTTAGATGATTTTTTATGTTTTGTTACTTTTAAACAATTGAAATGAATTTATAAAAAAAAATTGCATTTTTATTTCTTTATAGTCTGACAGCCATTTTTTTTGTTCATTGGTACCATTATGGAGTTCATATGACAATTTGATTGCTTATTATTAAGGTTTTTGTGAGGCATTTTGAACAAAATACACCAATCCTGGTAGAGTTTTTCATTTTTAATTTTTACAGCAGTCACCGTGCAGTATAAATGACATGCTAGCGTTACTCAGAAGGCCAATACGATTATAGCGATACCCAATTTGTATATTCATGTTTTACTACTTTTACACAATAAAAACACTTTTATTCAAACAGGAAAAACACATTTTTGCACCTCCATAGTCTGTGTATGGAGCTGTGTATGGATTTTTTTTTGCGGAATGAACTGGCACAACTTTGGCATATATATGAGTTTTTGATCGCTTTTTATTCCATTTCATGTGCTGCGAGATGAACAAAAAAATCGCAATTTTGTGATAGTTTTTTTATTTTTTATGGCGTTTACCATGCAGGTTAATTAACGTGACAGATTTATAGGGTAGGTTGTTTCGCACGCGGTGATACCAAATTTATTTATTTGGGATTTTTTTGGCGCGATTGCCATTTGTAAAGGAGAAAAGGGCAATGTACATGTTTTTATTTAATTTTTCATGTTTGTGTTTTACTGTGTTTTTACTTTGTTTTATTTTTTTCAACTTTTTTTCACTTTTCCACCACCAGAGTTACATTTTCAGTGCATTCACATGAGTGCCAATCCTTTACTTGCTGGCCAGGCGAGATATTGTTTCAACAAACAGGAAATATCCCTGGACAGGAAAAAGCGATGGCACAGGCAATCTTCCAAACGTAGATAAAATATCCAATTCTATTTCTTAAACATCTTTAAGAACAAAGCCTGTAACAGGCTATTGGCAAATACAACGTTAAAATGCCACTACATGCTTACGCGCTTTGAGTCAGATGACTGACTAAGAGTCTGACTCGAAATGCGTAAGCGTCTGGTGGAAAGTTTAACATTGTATTTGCCGATTGCCTGTTATAGGCTTTGTTCTTAAAAATGTTTAAGAAATAAAATGGGATATTTTATCTACATTTGGAAGATTGCATGTGCCATCACTTTTTCCCGTCCGGGGATATTTCCTGCATTGCTGCTCTATACTGGTCTCTATGGCGACTGTCAGTCACCATGCCCGGCAATATCAACAATGCATTGCGGGCATGGTGACGTCACAGACAGCTCGGAAGTCTTTATTACAACACTTCCGGGCTGTCGGGTACCAACACAGCAGTGGCGCTGACAGCTAAGGGTTAATCACCTGTTTCCAGAGCTCACCTGGGTGCAGGTGATGCGGCATGAGGCCAGTGGTAATATACCGCTGGTCCCATGTCACGATCTGCAGGATGTACCCATACGTCCATTTGCGGGAAGGTACATCCTGCTAGGTCTTACAATTAGAGGATAAAATCAGAAAAATGCTGCAAGTGACACCTTCTAGTGCAAAATATATTGATAACTCTATGAATAAAGTCTTTTTGAAACAAGTTAGTTGGCTCATGTATTTTATGTGAAATGGATTTTTGATTTACCTTGTGGATTATCAAGACTCAGGGTATGTTCACACGGCATATTGCAACATGTATTTACATGCATAATTACTCCTCTTAATATGCACTGCAAAATGTCTCCAAAGCAGCTGCAAATTAGTCTCCAAAGACGTGTCGTAAAACAATTTTTAGAGGCGTTTTTCTGTTGTTTATTTGGTAGTGTATGTATTAAAATAGCATAAACAACCTATTTTTTAAATTGACTTGTTAGCATCCTATAAATATTTATTATGTAATATTATGTTTTAAATTACCGACAACCCTATCATGTGATAAAGCTACACCCCTAGTTGTCAAACAAACCTATGAATAACATATTATTATTTAAATCACTCTGTTAGCACTTAAAGGGGTTGTCTCGCTCCAATGATTGGGTTTTAATTAAAAGATCTTTAAAAAACAAGCAGCTTTGCAATATATGTTCATTACAAATGTCCTACTGATTTTGAGCTAGCCCTGTTCATAGTAGTGCATCAGCTTCTCAAATTTCTATAGCAGCCGACCTGTTGATCCTTATCTTACTGGCTGTCAGGTCTGAATGACTCATCACCTTTGAAGACAGGTCGGAGCAGAGAGCCCCTCCCGCACAGAATGCTTCTGTAGTGGAGGGAGGAGGAGGGAGGACTCTGGCTTCTATGTCCGTGCTGCCTGGATTAACCCTGTGTGTGCCTGCTTCCTCCTGCTCTCTACACAGATTGAGGAAAGCAGAGATTAGGCTGATCAATAGATGTGACAGCAGTGACCCTGTGTGTTACTATAATCATGATGTCTGTGGAGCTGTAACTATAATAATACTATACAGATCAGGGAGGCTTGTGAACAGTTCATGCTGTGCTGTACTAGGGACACATCCTGAGTAACACTTTGCAGCTTCCATGTGTCTGTTCTGAGAGGGTTTGTTTGTTGTTGCTGGAGATGTGGAGATATGTAAGCTAAGCAGATGTGGAGATATGTAAGCTGTTCTGCTATTAGCAATCATAGACCTCTCTAGGCAGGCACACACAGGGTTAACTCTGGCAGCAATCCCCCTGCCTCCCCCTGCTGTATAGAAGTTACTGGCGGATAGCTGCCTGTGTGCTGAGGGGAGGGGGGAAGAGGGAGGAGAAGAGGCAGAGAAGCTAGCACGCCCCTCAATTCAACTCCCATTCACAGACAGAGGCTGAAAGCTATTAATGAGACAACTCCTTTAACAGGCGCTGCCCCCCCCCAAGACAATTTTTATCAGATCCTACATAACACCCCTTTTTTAAATTTCACCTTTTTTCCCAATGCATTTGAGTTTTATTTAAAATTAAATCATCTTTCTTGTTTTTTTTTTTTTTTAAAAGGGTTTAAAAGTTCTAAATTTCACCCTTTTTTCCCAATGGCATTTTGAGTTTTATGTTGAAAGACATCAAAATGGCATCATTCCATTGTAATATTGCAAACCACAAAGAGAAAATACAGTCAGCTCACCTAAGGTGCAGGTTGGTACCACTTTAAAGGCGCACGTCCACTGCTCCAGCAGCATAGTCCATAGGTAATATCCAAAAACGTGGGAGGACAGCGCACACAAAGTGATCCAAAATGATAAAAATCACTGTTTATTGACAAATCAACTAAAACACCAATAGAGGCATATATGAAGAGCAAAAAAGAAAAAGCACCTATGTGCAAGTCTAACGCGTTTCGGGCATGTTCAGCCCTTAATCGTAGCAAAAGGGCTGCCGTTAATTAATGTTTTTTTGCATGCTGGTGTGAACTAGTACCTAGAGCATTTGCTCATTAATTAACGACACCTGCTATCTTTTCCCATGCAGCAAAAGGGCCAGAGTCGCCTGCTGCTGGGATTCAGTGCATCATCAGCCTTTGAAGCTGTAAGTGTAGCTCTGTGATTTTTTGGTAATTCATGTCCATTTTTCTGTGGTTTTTTTTTTTTTCTTTTAATAGTGTAGGGCTCGCAAGAGATGAGGAGCCTTGACGTGGCTGCGAGCTTGCATACTGTAGCTACTGTATCAACTAATACCTCATATTTTCATTATTTTGATATGTTCCCAGCATGTTATCTCTTTGCCCTAAAATACTGGGGAGCTTAGGGTACAAGTATTTTGTGCAGTGTACCTTTAAGTGTGGGAGCTTGCCACTTTCCTTTGTGGGAGATATAAGCTGAAACCCAGATGGTATAACTGTACAGATGGCGTTTACTCTTGTAATCGCTTTTTTCCATATGCAATTCTCATTGGTACTTGTTGCATTTTTACGCAGTCTCCCCGCATGGTTATTACTGTGTTTTTTGCATGCTGGTGTGAACTAGTACCTAGAGCATTTGCTCATTAATTAACGGCACCTGCTATCTTTTCCCATGCAGCAAAAGGGCCAGAGTCGCCTGCTGCTGGGATTCAGTGCATCCATCAGCCTTTGAAGCTGTAAGTGTAGCTCTGTGATTTTTTGGTAATTCATGTCCCATTTTTCTGTGGTTTTGTTTTTTTTCTTTTTAATAGTGTAGGGACTCGCAAGAGATGAGGAGCCTTGCCGTTGGCTTGCGAGCTTGCGTACTGTAGCTACTGTATCAACTAATACCTCATATTTTCATATTTTGATATTGTTCCCAGCATGTTATCTTTTTGCCCTAAAATACTGGGGAGCTTAGGGTACAAGTATTTTGTGCAGTGTACCTTCTAAGTGCTGGGCAGCTTGCCCACTTTCCTTTGTGGGAGATATAAGCTGAAACCCAGCATGGTATAACTGTACAGATGGCGTTACCCTCTGTATCGCTTTATCCATATGCAATTCTCATTGGTATTGTTGCATTTTTAAGCAGTCTCCCCATGTATTATACTGTGGTTTTTTGCATGCTGGTGTGAACTAGTACCTAGAGCATTTGCTCATTAATTAACGGCACCTGCTATCTTTTCCCATGCAGCAAAAGGGCCAGAGTCGCCTGCTGCTGGGATTCAGTGCATCCATCAGCCTTTGAAGCTGTAAGTGTAGCTCTGTGATTTTTTAGAAGTTAGACAGAGCAATTAAAATATTTCAGACAATATGAAAATGCAAGAAGATTTCTATTTAACAAATTACTATTTAATACGAAAGAAAATAAAATCCATAAAATTATGAAAAAAATTAAATATACACAAAATTATATGACAACATAAAAACGATTTTATCAGGATTACTTACCTCTGATATTAGGGCCCCGACGTCCATTGCCATCTGACTGTATGGTGCTGTGGGTCTTGGGGAATCGTTCCCTCCTCTCCTTCACATAAAAGACAGTTGTGAGGCTGTCTCTGCACAAATTTCATGAGCTTGAATAGACCCTCCCAATAAATTGATACAAAAACTAGTTGTGAGGAAAAGGACAAAAGATGACAAAAGTCATGCTCCCCCTACCCCAGCTTCCACACATTCACTCAGTTATTGCAGAAAGACATCCAAGCTCCCCTATGGCTCAACAAAAGTCATTGAGTAAGCAATCAATTTGGCAAAAGGCACATATCCCAGATTTAGATACAAGGCCTGACTGCTCCCAATCCAGATAGAAGACCATCCCAGCAGGGAGTCTAAGCCTCAAAAGAATTCTCAGTAATTTCATTAGCACCTGGCCAGGGCTAAAGTACACATGTGGTCCGAGACCCAAGCATCAGAGGGATGAGCAGTCGCAGCGGAGTCGGGATTTCATAAGGAATTATGGAATAACCATAAGTCACAGGCACACCACCATTTCATATTTTAAATATTTTTAAATATGAAACATCCCACACGCATAGCTGTTACTTCCGCATTTGTAGGGCACACGGGAAGGGAGAAACCGAAGGCTGGTACAAGGAACAAAGCAGAAATCCCGTGTTTTGTACCCAGTAGTAGCTTGGAACCACCAGGTTCTGATCGTGCCAGAGGCATGAAGCTGCGGCATTGCGCTGCCACGATATGATCCATTTTGTGTCCAAAGCCAAAAACAGCATGGTGCCGGAGTGAGTAGAGTGTAGATCATCCCGGGAGCTTGAGAGGGTGTGATAGGTAGTGTGAAGGGGTTGTGACATGAGATGTCCCAGTACAGTTAATAGTTGAAACCCAACTGTGCCAAGGGTAGTTCCATTGGTAGGGGGTTACGCCGAGCGTACAAGGAGCGTCTAGAATCAGCAGGCTGCAGTCACCCCTTTGTATGCCAGCACATAGCCAAACTAAGGTAAATAGATACATCTTGCTGCCTCTTTGCACGTCTGACCAATATCTGTATAGTAATACCACTATGTATGTATTGTTTGTCTAGTTCACTCACAAGGCGATTAAACTTTAATCCTGAGCTGGAATGTTGTTTTGATCGCCGATCTCACGTGTCCATTTTTCTCGGTCTCTAATATATCGCTACCTGGGCTGGTTCCTGGTCTTGTTATAAGTCTGTAATGGACCGATCTTATAACTAACAAGGAACTGGTAGCAGTGGTTTCACCACTGTGGGTAAACAGATCTCTCCCAGCCATTCAGGGTTGTGGGCAAGTGGGGTTTCATCTCGCACTCCCTGGGTCTTCCTGTGCCCGTGTGGACAGGGATTAACTGTGAAACCATATCCAGCTGACTTTGTGTACCCCCAGGGGAAGCGCAACGTCACAAATACACCCCATATCAGGCCGTCGACCCACAAGTGGGCACAGGCTTTTCCTGACACTAGTCAAAACACAGGCATTTTCTATTTGACCCCAGAACATATTTGCGCCATGTAAACGCCTCACATACACTTCACAAGCGTGCAGCATTTTTAGAAGTGTATTTTCGGTGCGAATATGCTCGCCATGCTTTCTTCTGGGGATTTTATGTCCAAAAAACGCCTTGATAATTGACAAGGCCCTTAAATTTACAAGAGTCATTCCAACCGAAATATGAGCCGCAAATACGCGTCTTGTGAATGACGTTCGGTATTTTACATTGACATCAATTATAAGTGTATTGTACATTGTTTGAAGTGTTATGCAGCACGTATTGAGAGGCGTAATTATGAGCATAAATATGTGTTGCAATACACCGTGTGAACATTCCCTTTAGGGCCCTATGAAAACTTTCTAGTAGTAAGACAGTTTTTGTTGCCCATAGTAACCAATCAGAACTCATAGCAGCCAATCAGAGCTCAGCTTTCATTTCATGTAGTGCTCTGGTAAAATATAAGCTGAGCTCTTGACCCTAAGCAGCGCCTATTCCTCTGCTGCTTAGTGGCCAAAAACCTCCAATCCCCCATAACCTTTATCCCAATAAAAACAGGGATCCTTGGCTTGGATAATTCGGGCCACAGCAGCCTTTTTATTTAACAAACACAGTTTAACAAAAACATAATGCAATGAGCATCCCAATACCCATTTGCCCGGAACCCCTCACCACGGAAACCAGCTTGGGGCTGAGGTCCTTGGAGACATGATATCCAAAACGTACAGAACCTGGCGCCAACCATACTTCTTTTCCACCACAGTTTTACCCCCAGCCGCCACCCGGCTTCGGGGCACCAAAAGCCACCTCGGGCGGCTACTTCCGTCACCTGCTCCCAAGGACGCTGCCCTGTGAAGCCCCACATTTCGCCAGGCCGGCCCATCCCCCAATTGGGAGCCAAGCGAGCCTAACTCCCCCCACTCCTTTCCACCGCCCTCCAAGGACCCCCAAACCGCCAAAGCTAACGTCCATGCTACCTCATGGGGGCGACGCCCCTCACGCCCCAATGCTCGTTCAAGTCCATCGCGAATATCCAATGACCAGAAGTCCAAACCGACCGCGTTCAAATGGACACCGTCACTTCTCCAGAAGTTACCGTCCCCTGATTCCAATTCCCTATGCCTCACTACAAAACCCCTTCCTTGCAACAAAGGATGCCACCGTCTTATTCACTTTGATCCGTGCCTTGTTGATCCCTAACGCCGATCTGCAATGCCTCCAGACAATCTAGAACTATGTCGGACCACAAAAGGGAATCCCTTCCGGGTACAATGCCCCCAGCCTCAATAAGTCATATTTCATGTCCCTAATCAATTCCCCCTTGGGCGCAACCCCAGATCGTTCCCCCAACTGAAAACAGCCATATCAGGTGGCTTATCCAGGCAACGATTGCCCGGGAAATCCGGGAGAACCTGCTCCATCTTAGGCCTCGCTTTTTCGATCCAGCGCACCACCGACAAATCTTCGGGGATCCCCAACTGACGCCCACTCACTCGAAGCGCTGCACGTTCCGCTCCCCAGTGCACATATGAATGTCCGAACATCCAGACCATAGTTTTCCTAAAATGAAGAAAATACACTACAAACAAACCCAAAAAAAGTTCATGGCAAAAAGATTTAATTAAAATAATCCTATACCCCCCCACCCCAGGGTACCCCCACAAGCCCTGAGCCAAGTGAGGTCGGATATATAGCTTGAACGATCCGACTCCCATTCCCTATCCTGCACACAGAATTCCGCTCCAGACCCCAAACCCCCTGCCTCCGTCGCTGCCCCAATCCGGAAGGGAAAGTGGAGCGAATTGAGTCGGATCCAAACCCAGTGCCCCGAGGCAGCGTCGGAAGACCGCAGTAAATTGGAACCGAGATAAAAAAACTACCGTCCACATGCACCAACAATGGGCCCGCATTCCCCGCCCTTTTTTGCAGTACTCCTGAAACACCGAACCGGGCACATCCTCGAACCCCTGACCCCCCCTAAACCCAAAACCCTTTCTTTCCCCATGATCCGTTTTTGACCTTCTAATGAGGATGGAAAGGCCCCCAGCCTGCAGTTGAACATCCTTTCCCCCCTTAATCCCCCCATGACTCCCTACTTGGACTAACCCAAATTCCCCCACTCGCAGTGCCCCAAAAAAGGCCAACGAGAATGCCAAGCGAAATAAGATCTCCTCGAAATTGACTTACAGATCGACCCTAATCTATCCCCCAATGGTTCCAATAAGTTAAAAACTACAGGACGGCAAGTGTCCCCAACCCCTGAACCCCGACGGTAACCTTTAGAACCTGAACCACTCCAAATGTCTTAGTGACGTCCCCCATCCCCCTTGTTTTAAGACCAAAAGCTACCCCCGTCACAAACCTCGACACCCTCGGAAAACCGACCAACCTCATTGGAGCATGCCCAATAAGACTAAAAAGTGCTGCTGCCCTTTCCCTGTCGTAGACACTGGTCCCCGTCCCATCAACCACTGCTCCACAGCGCCCCAGACCTTGAATAAGAAACCAGGTCCCTTTGGCTAACGATGACCCGATCAAACCGCTGCCCGGGATCGAAACCAAGGTCCACAATTCGTCGGGACACTCCGACCCAAACGATGTGCCTCTGGTGCCAGCTCCCGAAACTGTTGAAACTGCGAACGAGACAATGCATCGGCCAGGTCATTTTTTATTCCCCGGGACTGCCTCGCCACCAACCACGCATTAAATCCCCCGGCATCGCAGCACTAAATGCCGAGTAAACAAAGAACCGGACCGGAAGAAGCGACAGGGAGTTGATGGCCTGAACCACCCCCCTGTTGTCACAATTAAAACTGAATTTTTTATTTGCAAAAACGCTCCCCCCAATCTCAACGCCAGACAATAGGAAACAATTCCAGTAGTGCCCAAAATTCCGAACCAAACCGGACTCGACCCAGTTAACGGGCCCTCGCCCCACGCACCACTCCCCTTGGCAATAAGCCCAAAACCACACTCCCGCCGCATCCGTGAACACTTCAATGTCAGCATTGCTGACGGCCTTGTCCAATATAATCGAGCGCCCGTTATACTGTGCCAAGAACGAATCCCACACCCTTAAGTCCTCCTTCATCCCTGCTGACAAACGCAGGAAGTGATGAGGAGCCTTCATCCCGCCGTCGCCTGCGCCATTCGTCGCGAAAAAACTCTCCCCATTGGCATAATCCTACCGGCAAAATTCAGCTTGCCTCGCAACTTCCAACGAATTTTGGAAGGTTTGCGGTATTAACCGCCACCTTCGCTTTTCCTCCTCTTCCTTCTTGCTTTCATCACGTTTCCCCTTTGGCAAATTGAATTTCTCAAGAGGTAGCAGAGAAAAAATCTCAACGTATTCGTCCTGCCAGATTTTTTCCCTCACCTCCTTTAAGGAGGGACCCTCAAAACACAAATAAACTTCGCCTCTCGCACCCTATCCACCGTATCCTGCTCCGTTTGCACCGACACTGCAACCCCACTTCTCGAACTGTCTCTCGCCCCCAACTCCCAACCCCCCAACCCCCCATTGGTGAGGGCAGCACACTACCAGACCCTAGACCCGGAGCCCCCCACGCTGATAATGGGGAACCCTGTCCTACAGAACCCGTCGCACCCGGAAAACGCGATAACAATAACTGCAAACTACTCGCTAAATCCTGCCACGCCGGGACCCTTTCCTCCCCTAAAGCTAGACCTGTCGTCACCCCCAGCGACGCCTGCCCCGACGGTGACACACAGGACATGGAAGAAAACTCACCAGGCTGCACGGGAGCTGTGATTCCGCCAGCCGCGCTGCCCGATCCCTGAAGACCGTCACCGCGTCCTTGGTACACTCCAGATTCGCCACGTCCTCCAAACTCGAGCCGATGTGGATCCTGCACCGCATGCACCGCCGACCGCATCCTCCGTTATTCCTCCCCCGCTGCAGGACCCCCAGGTGGGCCCCCCGAACGACCCACAGGCTCCAGTCCTCCAGGACCGGCCATCGAAGCTCCATCCCAACCACACCTCGACCGTCCCCGCTCCGACTCCCAGCTGTCCTCCTCCCGACGACGCTCCCTGGTGGGCCCCCCCAACCAGGTCATCGCTAGGGGTACCCACCGCCGGATCCGGAACACTGACGACAGGAACCCCAGCAGTTAGCCCACCAGGGTTGCCGCCTGCTGTGTTCCGCTTGGCCCGCCCGGCTAGCTGAATTCCTCCCGGGACGGGCAGCACGCGACCGACCCGACGAGCGCGCCGCTCGCCCCGGAGGGTCCCCGGAGGGGCTCCAACGGCGCACACAGGCCCTGGGGGTCACCTCTGGGCTCAGGCGTTCCGGAGGGTGAGTCCAGCGCCTAGACGTAGCCCCAAGCCTAGGGGGGTTATTGGGGGATACAGCCACCACAGCGGCAGAAGAAACTGCAGCGGGGCCAGCACCCTCCCCTTCCCCCAGCGCGCCTCGCACCTGCTGTTCCAACCATGCAGGGCCGCGCTCCCCCGCCATTCTCCTCAACTGTCCCAGCATCTCCTCCATGCTGTCCGCCATTTTAGATACGCTCCGCAGCAGTGTGCACTGATTTTCTTCACACTGTCCCTGCGTCTGAGCCCGCGCGCCCCGGGGCTCAGCTTATAACTGACTCCACCCCCTCGCGCCGCACTCGACTCCGCCCCTCGCTCGACTCTGCCCCTCACGCCGCGCTCGACTCAGCCCCCTCGCTCGACTCCGCCCCCTCGCGCCACGCTCGACTCCGCCCCCTAACCTCTCCACGGAACGGCGCGCCGGGTCATGCGGGGCCTCCCCTTAAAGGGGCTGTGCCCCAAATGTACACGCTCCCCGCCATTCTCCTCAACTGTCCCAGCATCTCCTCCACGCTGTCCGCCATTTCAGATACGCTCCGCAGCAGTGTGCACTGATTTTCTTCACACTGTCCCTGCGTCTGAGCCCGCACGGCCCGGGGCTCAGCTTATAACTGACTCCGCCCCCTCGTGCCGCACTCGACTCCGCCCCCTCGTGCCGTGCTCGACTCCGCCCCCTCACTCGACTCCGCCCCTCGTGCCGCGCTCGACTCCGCCCCCTCGTGCCGCGCTCGACTCCGCCCCCTAACCTCTCCACGGAACGGCGCGCCGGGTCATGCAGGGCGCCCCAAATGTACGGCCCCGGACTGATTGGTTGCTATGAGCTCTGGTTGCTATGGGCATCCAAGACAGTCCTACTACTAGAAAGTTTCTATAGGGCCCTGAGGGAATGTTCACACCGTGAATCGCACTGCATATTTATGCTCAAATAAATGAAAATTACTGTAAACATCATCCAAAAACCTAGACGTATTTCTAGAATTTTTAACATTTCTCCTGATTTAAAGAAGAACCTGTCAGGTGCTTTATGCTGCCCTATTTGTGTGCTGGATGTGATAAAGGATGATATATAGGATAATAGAGGGAAAGGGGCTGAGCTCTGTGATATAAAGGATTATGTGATTTTGAGCAGGATTTCTGTGTAAAATACATAGGAAAAAATTAAACAAAACTGAAAGTGCAGCTGACTCCCACACATACAGTGATTGACAGTTTGCTCTTAACACACTTAATCTGTCAATCACCGTATCTTGGCAAGCTCAGCAGGACTTGTGCTTTGACTTAAGGGGTCCTTCATATTTATTATTTTTTTCTCAGAAATCCGCTTAAAATCATATTTTTAATTTTTAAATTTTTTTTATTTTTTATTTTTTTTTTTTGAGCGCCCTTGATTCCAGAGCGCTGTACTTTCCCAGGTTTCAACATAACATAGGTCAAACAAGTAAAAGGGTGCCCAAGTTACAAACAAACAACTGGTACAAAGGAAAGGTCCCTCCCCCGTGAGGGTTACACTCAAAAAGGGAAAGGGTGGAAGAAAACAAAAGGGTGAAGGGCAAAAAGGTTTTGTGGTAGTGTGGGTACAGCGGGGTTAAATTTTTGGGTTGTGGGAAACCCCTAAAGAAGGTTTTCATTTTGTTTTTAGGCTGGTGAAGGGGGGAGAGTCTGAGGTTTTGGGGCAGTGATTTCCCAATTTGGGTGAAGCACGGGAGAACCCTTGGAGACGGTTTGGGGGGACTGATAAGGGAGAGCAGAAAAAGGGCCCTGTGGGGAGCGGATTGCGTAAACGGGAGAAAACGGGAGATTAAAAAGAGTTTAAAGGGGGGGAGAGGTCAGGAGAGCCTTTTTTAGGTCAGGGTTAGTAACTTTAACTGGATTCGCGGGGCAAGGGGAAGCCAGTGAAGGGAATGGCGAGGGGAAAAGGGGGGCAGGGGAGAAATCGGGGGAAGGGGTGAACAGACGGGCACGGATTAAAGGGAAAGGGAAATTGGGGGGGGAGCAAAGGGTGCTACGGGGAGGCCCAGAAAAGGATGTTGCAATAGTCTAGGCGGAGAAAAACGTGGCAGGACGAGCATTTTTTTTCTTTCGAAGTTAAGAATGAACGGATACGGAGAAATTTTTCAGGGGGAGGCGGCGGGTGGAGGTGGGGGTTTGGATGGCGGTTTAAAGGACGTTTTGGAGCCCAAGGGTTATCCCAAAGGGCAGCGGACTTTTTTGACTGGTGAAGAGTTTAGCCTTTGGGACTGTGATAGAGAAAATCGGGTGGGGATGGAGTGGGACGGGGGAAAGATGATGAATTCTTTTTTCCCCCTTTTTAAAGCTTCAGGAGACTGAGGAAAGTGGGAGGATAGGAAACAAAAGACCAGTCAGGAATCCGGGAGATAGAGAGTGACACGGGGCCGGAGAGTAATTTGGGGTATCATCAGCAAACAGAGGGTATTGAAAGCCATAAATGCTATTATTTAAACCCAGACCAAGAGGTAGAAAAAAGAGTAGGGCCCGGGACAACCCCGGGGGTACACCAACAAAAACCCGGGCAGGGGGAGAGGGGGTGCGGGGAATTGAGAGACGCTAAAATGCCCCGATCATGGGGGTGGGAAAGGAAATCCGGGAAAGGCCAATCCGTAAAGCCGGGGGAGGAGGGGAATTTGTATGGGGAAAGTGAGTGGTCGACAGTGTCAAAAGGCCCGGGGAAACAGGTCAGGGGGGAAAGGGCACAAAATATTTGGCGCGGGGCTTTGGCGGGTTTGCTAGGTCGTTGGTGACGGGGTTAGGGGGGTTTTCTGTAAAAGGGGGGGTTTCGGAAGCCAGATTGCAGGGGGCCCAAGGAAGAGTTGGGGGAAAAGATAAAGGGGAAAAATTTTTGAAGATAGACGTTTTGGGTTCGAGGTTTTTTAAGGGGCGAAGGGAAAGCGGTGAATGGGGCAATTTGGACATGAGGGAAAAAGGGGTTTAATAAATTTTTTTTTTTAAGGAGGGGGTGATTCGCATTTTTTAAAGGGGGAAAGGGGAAGATGCCAGAGGTTAATATGGGGTTGAAGAGATGGGTGGGGGGCTGGGATGATAGAAGCACGGGGGTCGGGATGAGGTGGGAGGGCAGGGGGTCAAGATACGGTAGTGGGGGTTGGGAAATTGGACAGTAAAGTGGAGAGCTTTTCATGAGTACAGAAGAAAAAAGTTGGGGGGGGTGTTGGATGAGCAGGTGTAGAGGGGGGATGGGGGGAAAAATCCCAGGGATAGAGACAGAGGGAGGTAACTGCAGTGTGAAGCTTTGTCTATGAAAGATCTTATTTTAAGAAAGTGAGTGGCAAACCCGCTGCGAGGGGAGAGATGGGGGGGGGGTTTCTCGGTGGACAAAGGAGGCTTTAAAGGGTTTTTTGAACAGTTGTCTGGGGTTGTGAGCAGGGGGGATATAAGGTGTGAATTTAGCCCCTTTTTGGCTAAATAAGTGCAGTTTTAAATTTAAACCCAGGGGATTTTTTGTATGGGGTTTAAGTCAGGGGTGGAGGGGGTTTTTTTCCCCAGGGGCTTCGGGCAACTCGGGAAGCTCCCTCACTGTTTGGGGGAGTCTGTATGCCGGGGTTGTCTGTTGATTTTGCGTTTTCTGTTGGTGTGAGGGGGTCCCCCCATGTCAAAAATTGGAAGTGATTGTGTTTTTTTTTTTGTAGAAGGGGTTGGCTTTTCCCTGGGGCATGAATGAAAAATTTGGTAGAGGGGGGGAAAAGGATTCAGAAGAATCCGGGTTAAGGTTTTTGTGGGTTTCTGGGGGGAAAGCAGTAGATTTGGGGGGGGGGGGCGGGTTCCGGGGGGAATTTGGGGTTGGAAAAAGGTGGGGCAATTTGGCCCCAGAAAAAGGGTAAAGGAGAGATTGGGGTGTTAGATAGAGGACAGAGGCTAAAGATAGGTCCAGTGTTTGTCCATTTTTAAATAAAGGGGCTCCAGAGGTCCACTGGGGGGGGCCGAAGGAGAGAAAAGTGAAAAGGAGTTTGTTGAAGGGGGGCGGGGGTTTCGATTGTATTTTGAAATCTCCCATGATAATGGGGGGGGATTCTTTGGAGAGAAAGTGAAGGAGCCGGGAACAAAGTGGCGAAAAAGGGGGTGGGGGGGCCGGGGGAAAACGATAAACAACAGCCACTTGGAGGTTGGGGGAGTAAAAACGGGGGGAGTGCACCTTTGAAGGGGGGGAGGGGGGAGGGGAAGGTAGTGGTGGGAAAGGGTACAAAAGAGCATGTATCTGACAGAAGAAGGGCCGACAAACCCCCGCCGTTTTCTTTCCCGAGCGGGGGTTGGGGTAAATGAAGCCCCCCTAAGAGAGTGCACAGGGGGGGTTGTGTCCCGAGGGGGTCAGCCAAGTTTTTGTTAGTCCAAGAAAGGGGTTTGGGGGGGGAGATGAAGAGGTCATGGATGAAGAGAAGCTTTTTTCCTCAGAACGTGCAATTTCCCGAGGGGCTCCCGACATGGGGAAATATACGGGGGAGGGGAATGGGGTTTTATATTTAAGGGGTTTTGGAAGTTGGTGCTTTTTGGCCTGTAAGGGCAGGGAAAAAAGAGTGGGGTTTGGGTGGGGGGGCCCCAGGATTGGGGGATATTCCCCACAGCAAGGAAAAGGGAGGGAGTGTGAAAAGGTGTGGGGATAGAGCAAAAGGGGTTGTGTGGTTTTTGCGAGAGATTTTTTAATCTGTGAAAAGAGGTGGAGACAGAGGTCGGTGGAGGAAGGAAAAGGGGGGATAGGGAAGTCATTCCCAAAGGGTGGGGGGGTTTGTGAGGAAGACAAGGATTTTGGGAATGGGGAGGAGTAATTAAGGGCATAAAAGTGCTTTTGGAGGGGAGACTATAAAACGCTAACAAAATTTTTCCCTTTAAGGTCACCTGGTTCATTTCGGGCTTCAATTCGGTATTTCTAAAGCCCACACTTAGGGATAGCACTTAAGGGATTTTTGCATCTAGGGTTTTTGCATACGACCAGGTCAGACCGACCTAACTGGCTCTTATATATCCCCTTTTTTAAATCACTATCAGGGGGTGAAACAAGAAATGGGGGGGGTGGAGATGTTACTGGCAGAAGGAAATTGCAATGAGGAAAATGCATAAGCCTCTTGTTAAAATGGAGAGCAAACAAAGTTATTATAGCAAAAATTTTTACCATTACTTTAAAAAAAGCAGAGGGGGTTTAAAAAATAAAAATGAAACTGTTGTTGTGGGATCCCATAAAGATTTAACAGCAAATGGGGGATGGGGGGGGGTGCTTCCCAAAGGAGAAACATACATTAAAATTTGAACAACAAGGGGAGGGTTAAACAAACAAGTGAGAAACTGTGGGTTGGAGTCCCCAAAAAAAAATCAACAGCAAAAAGGAGGATGGAGTGTGCTTTAAGGGAAAACCAACCTTACTTTAAAACAGCAACAGGGGTTAAAAATACAATGGGGAAGCGTTGGGTGTGGAGTCCCCCATAAAAATCAGACAGCAAAGGAGGATGGGGGTGGTGCTTCACGGAAAACATACCGTTACAAATTTTAAAAAAGCAGAGCAGGGGGTTAAACAAACAAGGAGAAGCTTTGGTTTGTGGGAGTCCCATAAAGTTTCGACAGCAAATGGAGGATGGGAGGGTGCTTCACGGGGAAAAAACATACCGCATTTTAAAACAGCAGAGCAGGGGGTTAAACAATACAAGTGGAGAAGCTGTTGGGTGTGGGAGTCCCATAAAGATTCAGACAGCAAGTGGAGGATGGGAGTGGTGCTTCACAGGGAGAAACATACCATTACATTTAAAACAGCAGAGCAGGGGGTTAAACAATACAAGTGGAGAAGCTGTTGGGTGTGGGAGTCCCATAAAGATTCAGACAGCAAGTGGAGGATGGGAGTGGTGCTTCACAGGGAGAAACATACCATTACATTTAAAACAGATATATATATAACCCTATATATCACAGGTCTCAGCTTCTCTCCTCTATCATATAACCCTATATATCACAGAGCTCAACTTCTCTCCTCTATCATATAATCCTATATATCACAGAGCTCAAATTCTCTCCTCTATTGTATAACCCTATATATTACAGAGCTCAGCTCCTCTCCTCTATCATATAACCCTATATATCACAGAGCTCAGCTTCTCTCCCTCTATCATATAACCCTATATATCACAGAGCTCAGCTCCTCTCTCTCTATCATATAACCCTATATATCAGTGCTCAGCTCCTCTCCCCAATCATATAATCATATATATCACAGAGCTCAGCTCCTCTATCATATAACCCTATATATCACAGAGCTCAGCCTCTCTCCTCTATCAGAACCCTATATATCACAGAGCTCAGCTTCTCTTCTCTATCATTTAACCATAATTTGTCATACATTTTCCTCTTGTGGACATGTTTAGGGAAGTTGGGTGCAGTCCCATAAGCCTTAAAGGGGTTTTGCCACCATGTAATGTTGACGTGGGAACCTCCAAAATGGGTATTTAATCACTTTTCTAAATATATGTGATTAAAAAAAGTGAAAACTCTGAGAGCTACAGCATTTCTCAATCCCCCGTGGTTACCACAAAGGCGCGCTTGCGTGAATCACTTCTTATCTGATGACAGGCAGAATGAATGGTCTTTTAAGGCACCGGGTAGCAATATGTTTTCTTTTGTATACAGAATAACTAGCTGTAGTGTTATTAGATCCCTGCTTTATCTGATGAAGAAGCTTTCAAGCTGCTGTGTAGAATAGGTGTTCTCTTTTGTATACAGAATTCACTAGTTATAGTTTGATTATTTGAGTGAACATGTCACAGGATCCCCTTATGCAGGGCTCTGTGCTCTGGCTGTGTGTGTATGTGTGCGTCTCTGTCAGCTCCGTGATTTGTTTACATTACATTAGCTTGTTAGCAGATAAGGTTTCTCCTGACAGTGCACTGTATGAGCCTGTGTCTTGCTGTATTGAATCCACTGTTGTACTGTTTATTAGTTCACTTAAGTTTTGAGACGCTCCCTTGGATTCCTCACTCCCCCCTCCCCTCTCCTTCTCTCCACTGCAGCTTCATGACTCAGCGTGATTTGTTGACATTCTGCCTGGGCTAAGCTGAAAGGTAAGAATCTTTGTCTCTCGGCAAATCCCCTTTAAGTTTCTGAAAAAGATGTGCAACTGTGGTAAGAGTAAAATCAAGCTGTTTAGATATTGTCTTATATCCTTTACAATTAACATGTTTGCCTATAATTTTCTTTCTAATCCTCAAGACAACTCTCTCCTCAACTTCCTTTGGTCCATCAGTGTGGTACACACCATGATACCAAATAGTACAGTGACTACTTTTCACCCTTTAAAATAACAGACTGCTTACATGTTTGAAGAAATCTGTGATGTTAATTACAGGACACACCTTAGTTTAACATGTCCTTTTGGTCAAAATATTTGTAATAATTTCTTGGGGTATCATCATTTGTTTCTAGGCTAATTTCATAAGGTTTTAAAAATTGTACCTTTAATAGTTTGCCATGTTGCTCTAACAAACTCCAAATATCTCTATAAAGTTTGATTGGCTGCTGTTCCTTGCTACCTGTAGCATTCAGATCTTTCACTCTCTTGAAAGGTGTGGTAGTGTATGTATTTCTGGGGATGTTGACCATTTGGGAGTTTGTGTGGTGCTCAATATGTGTAGCCGAAGTGAAGGGCAAGTGTGAGATTGAGCTGTGTAGTAGCATTCCCTGGCTGCCTCCTTATTGCGCAGGAGAAGGTGAGGCCTGAGTATGTGTCTGAGATGGATTATCCCCTAGAGTCCCCTCCTGTGTGTGGATCCCCTTTTCCCTGAAATAATTGAGGTTGACAGTGTGATCTAATTCCCTGCCCTCATTTGTTTGTGCCCTTATGCTTTTCACTTCCCTCTCTTTCACCCCATGCCTTAACTATAAAGGACAAAAGGGCATAGGAGGGAGGGCAGGGAATAAGACCCCACTGCCAACTTCAATGACATCAGGGAAAAAGGGAACCCTACTCCTGCACAACATGGGGGTGAACAGTGTATGCTACTTCACAGCTCAGTCTACCATTAGCCCTTCACTCAGACTACATATTTAGCACCACATGTACCAGCAAACCTACGAATCTACACCCCTCTTGAATGCACAAACTGCCAACATCTTTCAAGAGAGTGAAACGACTCAATGCTACAGGTAGCAAGCACAAACCGCTACTCAAACTCTACAGAGATATTTGTTTTTAATAGTTTTGCCTTGTTGCGCTAATGAAGTTTCAGGCTTTAACATACAATGCTTAGTTACAAAAATGACCAAATAATACACATACATGAAAACTATAAGCACAACGCTATAAAAAAAGGATAAAATAACAAAAACAGACTTTTACCAATGAGATCAAAACAAGGCCTTTCTGAGGAGCACAGCTTGAAGACAAATGGACAGACCCATACTCAGTAGTAACTCCTAGAGCACGGGTTTGTGACACCCCAACTTGTTTTACGGAAACTGCAGCATCTCCTCATTCTTAGGTCTCAGAGAGGCATTGCTCATAACATGCAGGGAACACTAAGAAAGCCATAATTTCAGATTGTGTAATAATGCCTTTTAGAAGCCTCTTAGCCAAAAATTCAGAACACCAAGTTCCCAAGCATAAATTTACCAACCCAGGCATACCAAATATGACATATGACAGATTCATAATTTGGGCTGTTCTGTTCTTTCCTAAAGTCGAAAATCTTTGTGTTTGATATAGGAGAAGTGGCTTGGTTTCATGGCCATACTCTTATAAGTGAGTTATAAAAACCTTGGGTTATAGTCAAGATTTGTTTTAATATATTATTTTTTATCTAGATTCCATGTGCTCAGCTAACTAAATGTCCTAATACAAACTATTGCAAATAGTCTTAATCAGCTAACCAGGACAGGATGCAGTGGTCACGGCAAACTCCTGCTAGTTGCACTTAATAGTAAAGGCATAAATTGATAGTCTATAGTTATGAATAAGGATACTGTTTGTAGTGCGTCAGCGAGGTTGCTATCTTCTATTATGCATATGTTCCACTGAATCTTAGATACATTTTTAATACAAGGATAAAAATAAAAGTTTGCTGCTTCTAATCTTTACGTAAGCAGATTTGGTGCTGGTCAATTTATGCCTTTATTCCTTTGAAATATCTAGAGTGAGTATAGTCTGCCTCTACTACTCTTTCTTACGCCTTCCCTCATTAGCACGTCTGTGTTTATTGGACTATCTGCCAAAATGACCCACTAGGTCTGCACATGCTAAATACCCACCTCACCTTTGTCCAGGAAACTCTAATGTGGATTGAACGTGAACATAAAACACATGACACACCACACACAATATTTATATACAGAGTGATCAAACCAACAGAATAAAAAAATTTACTTCAGAGGCTAATTTTACTTACATATCTTCCAATTGGATTGGTGCAATTTCTCCTAAGGAGCACAGGTAGAAGACAAATTAATATACCTACACTCAAAAGGTAACTCCAGGTTCTAACCCTGATCTGTTACCCCCCTTTGAGATGTTTTAAGGAAACTTATGAACCCCCTCAACTCCTCCTCCTGCCTAGATCACTGAGGAAAGCAGTGTAATACATGCAGGAGTCACTAAAGGGAATATAAATCCCGCTTGTGTTATAACTCCTTTTAGGAGTCTCCGAGCCAGAAATTATGACTGCCAGGTTCAAAAGCATACATTTACCAATCCAGACATACCAAATATGAATATAACAGATTTGTAATTTGGGCCGATACTCCATTTTGGGATTTCCTAAAGCTGAAAATCTTGGCTTCTTATATAGGAGGTGGCAACTTTCTTTGTCCATAATCTCATAAATTATGGAAAAAATGAATTATGTTTGATGTATAATTTTTTGGGGGGCTAGATATGTTCAACTATCTAGAGGTCTTGGTGATGCATAGTCTGTCTCTATTATTTCTTCTCATGTCTTCCCTCAATAACATGTTTGTGTTAATTGTAATGACCTATTAAGACTGCTTATTTTTAATATCCATTTCACTTTTGTCTAGGGAAAACTAACATGTGTTAAGGGTAAATATAAAACACATGTGACACATCACACACAGTATTTATATACAAAGTAATCAAACAGAAATAAAAATTTATCTTCAGAGGCTCATTTTCCTTCCACTGCCCATTGGATTGGTTCAAGATACCCAAATAGCACAGGTAGAAGACAAACCAACAGACATACACTCGGCAGTATCTCCTTGTTTTAACCCTGGTCTGTGACACCCCAATGTATTTCAAAGAAACTTCAGAACCCCCTCAGCCCTTCCTCCTATTTAGATCACAAAGGGAAATAACGTATTACATGCAGGGGACATAAAAGGGACCATAATTCCAGCTAGTTTCATAATTTCTTCTCAGAATCTCCTAGACAGGAATAATGATTGCCAAGTTCAAAAGCATACATTTACCAACCCAGACATGCCAAATATGAATATGATAGATTCATTATTTGGGAAGATATTGTGTTCTTTGCTTTCCTAAAACAAAAATCATTGATTTTGATATATGTGGAGTGGCTGGGTTCAAAAGCAACACCGTGGGCCGTAACTATAAAACGGAGACCGAGCAGAACTGCCAGCGTGTGCGTCGTTTCGGGGAGGCTCCTCCCCTTTCTCAAGAAAGTGCTTGAAAATGCTTGAGAAAGGGGAGGAGCCTCCCCTAAACGTCGCACACGCTGGCAGTTCCGCTCGGTCTCCGAGTACTCCTTCGTTAGCCCAGAACACGGGCATCTACACGGGACCTTGTGCACCTTGGACGCCGACGAATGGTGTTTACCACGCGGACATGATGGAAGGCACGGTGAAGTCTAATGGACATAGAAACTAAATGTACCGCCTTCGGTGTTACAGGACTCGTTGTTGAACGGGGTTTCCCCGCAACTAAACATAAGTATCCCTCTCGTATTCTATATTGAAGACTACGGTCTAATGGTTTTATGAAGCTGTTATAATAAAGTATAAGTTTTATAGTTACGGCCCACGGTGTTGCTTTTGGACTGTTCCATACCGGTATTGGAGACCGATTTGTGGTTGCCGGTGAGGGTTCAAAGCGAGCTATATATAAAAAGTGGCAGTAATTTATATATGAGTGGCTGGGTTCCACATCAATACCCTTATAAGTGAGTTATAAAAAACATCGGTTGTGGCCAAGATTGGTTTAATGTATTATTTTTGTTTTGTCTAGATTCCATGTGCTCAGCTACCTAGAGATCTGGTGACATATAGTGCATCTCTACTACTCCTTCTCATGCCTTCCCTCATTACCTATTTGTGTTAATTGGAATAACTGCCAAAATGACCCATTAGGTCTGCACATGCTAAATACCCACCTCACCTTTGTCCAGGAAACCCAAATAGGGATTGAGCGTAAACATAAAACACATTTGACATACCATACACAGTATTTATGTATAAAGTAATCAACCAACCGAATTTAAAAATTGTCTTCAGAAGTTCATTTTCCATAAATCTCTGTCAATTGAATTGATGTGAGTTCCCCTAAGGAGCACTGGTAGAAGACAAAAGGACAGACCTATACCTGATGGCAACTCCTGGTTTTAACCTTGGTCTGTTATCTCCTCAAGGTGTTTTAAGGAAGCTTCAGAACATCTTTAGGATCTTCTCCTGCTTATGTCATGGAGAGAAATGGTTATTAGATGCACGGAACACTTAAGGGAACATAATTACAGTTTATGTCGTAACGACTTCTAGCAGTCTCCTTGCCAAAAATTACGACCTCCAAGTTCCCAAGGACACATTTACCAACCCAGGCATACCAAATATCAATATGACAGATTCAGAATTTGAGTCTTTGTTCTGTTCTGTTCTTCCTTAAAGGGGGTGTCTCGCTACAATAATTGGGTTTTAATTAAAAGATCTTTAAAAAACAAGCAGCTTTGCAATATATGTTCATTACAAATGTCCTACTGATTTTGAGTTATCCCTGGTAGTAGGAGTGCATCAGCTCCTGAAATCACTATAGCAGTGGACCTGTTGATCTTTATCTTACTGGCTGTCAGTGCTGATGACTCATCTGCTTCTGAATACAGGTCTGAGCACAGAGCCCCTCCAGCACAGTATGCTTCTGTAGTGGAGGGAGGGGGAGGGCTCTGGCTTCTGTGTCTGTGTAGCTGGATTAACCCTGTGTGTGCCTGCTCCCTCCTGCTCTCTACACAGATTGAGGAGAGCAGAGATGAGGCTGATCTGTAGTCAGTAGATGTGACCGAAGTGAAGTGTGTTACTATAATCATGATGTGTCTGTGGAGCTCTGACTATACTAATAGAACAGATCAAGGGGCATGTGAACGGTTCATGCTCTGCTGTATTAGTGACACATCCTGATTATAGTAACTCACTTCACAGCTGCCCTGTGTCTGTTCTGACAGGGTTTGTTTGTTGTTGCTTGAGATGGAGATTTGTATGCTAAGCAGGGGGTATAGGAACACTTACATCCCCCTGCTCTGCTATTAGCATACACAGCTTCACAGACCTCTCCACACTCATAGATCAGCCCTCTCCCTGCTGTATCCTGACTCTGTGGAGCTGACAGTGCAGCTGATCTAGCAGTGAGCAGCCTGCAGCAGACCTAGGCAGGCACACACAGGGTTAACCCTGGCAGCAAACCCCCTCGCCTTCCCCCTGCTGTATAGAAGTTATGCAGGAGAGCTTTCTGTGTGCTGAGGGGAGGGGGGAAGAGGGAGGAGAAGAGGCAGACAAGAAGCACGCCCCTGAATTCAAAAATCCTTTGCTGCCAGACACATTGAAGTAGGCTGAAAGCTTGTAATGAGACAACTCCTTTAAAGCTGGGAATCCTGGCAGTTGATATGGGAGGAGTAGCTGAGCTCCTTGTCCATTATCTCATTAGTGAACTAAGCTAAACATAGATTTTTGTCAAGATTTGTTTAATCTATACATTTTTTCATCTAGATTCCATGTGTTCAGCTATGGAGAGGTCCTGGTTAGGGAAAATGTGCCTCTACTACTACTTCACATGCCTTCCCTCATTAGCTGTCTGTGTTAATTGGAATAACTGCCAAAATGATCCATTAGGAATGCGTATGGTAAATACTCACATCTTTGTCCGGGGAACCCAAGTGTGTATTGAGGATAAACTTAAAACGCAAGTGACACATCACACACAATATTTATATACAGATTAATCAACTAATCATCTAACCCTGCTCTCAAGGTGCTTTAAGAAAAATTTAGAACTCCTCACATTACATGCAGGTGACACTAAAGGGAACATAGTTCCAGCTGTCATGAATATGACAGATGAATGCTTTGGGCATTCTGTTCTGTGCTTCACTAATCTTTTTGTTTGATATAGGAGAAGTGACTGGGTTCCTTTCCATGAGTTATGGAAAACCTGGATTGTGGCAAAGATTTGTTTAATGTATATATTTTGTTTATGTTCCATATGTTCATTTACATAGCGGTCCTGGTGACTGGTAGTCTACCTCCTAGTACTCATTTTTACACCTTTTGGCATTGGAATAACTGCCAGAATGACCCATTTGAACTGTGCATGCTAAGTACTCTGAGAGAAATAGAGAGAGATATACTCACATCCCTCTATACGCACACATATGAGCCATTTACTGTTATATATATAAAACACACACATAGGTATATATTTGTATATACAGTGGGGAAAATAAGTATTTGATACACTGGTGATTTTGCAAGTTTTCCCACCTAAAAAGAATGGATGGGTCTATAAGTTTTTATTGTAGGTACACTTCAATTGTGAGAGACAGAATCTAAAAAAATCCAGAAATCACTTTGGATGGTTTTTAAATAATTAATTTGCATTTTATTGCATGAAATAAGTATTTGATACAATAGAAAAACAGAACTTAATATTTGGTACAGAAACCTTTTTTTGCAATTACAGAGGTCAGATGTTTTTACACACCGCAGCAGGGATTTTAGCCCTCTCCTCCAAACAGATTTTCTCCAGATCTTTCAGATTTCAGGGCTGTCACTGGGCTACATTGAGTTTCAGCCCACTCCAAAGATTTTTGATTGGGTTCAGGTCTGGAGACTGGCTAGCACCCCCAAAGTATTATGTTTCCACTCCCATATTTCACAGTTGGAATGGTGTTCTTGGGGTTGTACTCATCATTTTTCTTCCTGTAAACATGGCGAGTGGAGTTGATACTAAAAAGTTTTATTTTGGTCTCATTTGACCACATGACCATCTTCCATGCCTCCTGTGGATCATCCAGACGGTCATTAGCGGCCTTCAAATGGGCCTGGAAATGTGCTGGCAGGAGCAGAGGGACCTTGTGTGCCCTGAAGTATTATGATCCATGACGGTGCCGTGTGTTACTAGCATTGACCTTTGAGACTGTGGTTCCAGCTCTATTCAATTCATTGACCAGGTCCTCCCATGTTGTTTGCTGGGCTGATTCCTGACCTTTCTCAGAATCATCCTTGTATCAAGCCTTGCATTTGTGTTTCTTCCATTTTCTAATAATTGCACCAACAATTGTTGCCTTCTCGACAACCTGCTTGCCTGTTGTACTGTAGCCCATCCCATTGTTGTATAGGTCTACAATTTTGTCCCTTGTGTCCTTAGACAGCTCTTTGGTCTTGGTCAAGGCGGAGAGGATGGAGTGTGATTGATTGACTGTGTGGACAGGTGTCTCTTATACAGGTTACAAGTTCAAACAGGTGCAGTTAATACAGTTAATGTGTACAGAGTAGAAGGACTTCTTAAACAAAAACTAACAGGTCTGTGAGAGCCAGTATTCTTGCTGGTTGGTAGGTAATCAAATATTTGTTTCATGCAATAAAATGTGAATTAATTATTTAAAAACCATACAATGTGATCTTCTAGATTTTTTTTTTTTTTAGATTCTGTCTCTCACAGTTGAAGTGTACCTACAATAAAATTACAGACCTCTACATTCTTTGTAGGTTGGAAAACTTGCAAAATCGCCAGTGTATCAAATACTTAATTTCCCCACTGTATATATACACAGTGGTTACAAAAGTATTCATAACCCATGTATGTTTCTCATTTTGTTACAGCCACACATTTAAATTTATTTTATTGATATTTTATGTAATAGAGCAAAAAATAGCAAGTATTTGTGAAATGTAAAGAAAATTAAATTTGTGCAGATTAAAAAACTGAAAAGTGTGGCATGCATATGTATTAAACCCCTTGTACTCTGATACCCCTAAACAAAATCTTGCTGTTAGAAGTCACCTAATTAGTAAATAGAGTACATCTGTTTGTAATTTGTTCTCAATATAACTACAGTTGTTTTGTAACGGCCTCAGAGTTTTGTTATTATTATTATTATTATTAACATTTATTTTAAAGCGCCATTGGTTCCATGGCGCTGTACATTTGAGGGGGGTCACATACATGATATGTCAAGTGAGTACAATAATGACAATGAATGACGTATAACTGGTACAGAGGGAAAGAGGACCCTGCCCGCGAAGGCTTACAATCTACAAGGAGGAGGGAAGAGACAGGAGGTGAGGGGCGGACATGTTTGTGGGGTAGTACAGTGGCAGCAGGGTTATTGTAGGTTATAGGCAATCCTGAAGAAATGGGTTTTCAGGTTGCTTTTGAAGCTGGTGAGAGTGGCAGGGAGTCTGATGTGTTGGGGCAGTGCATTCCAGAGTGTGGGGGAGGCGCGAGAGAAGTCTTGGAGACGGTTATGTGAGGAGCTGATAAGAGGAGAACAGAGAAGAAGGTCCTGTGAGGAGCGGAGATTGCGTGAGGGGAGATATCTGGAGATTTGTTAGAGTGTTAGAGAACATCAGTGAATAAGCAACATAATGAAAACTAAGAAACACACGAGACAGCTCTGGGTTAAGTTGTGGCAAAGTATATTGCAGTGTTAGGGTTTTAAAAAAAATAGCCCAAGTTCCGATGTCTCACATAGTACTGTTAAATCCATCATCTGTAAATGGAAGGAGTATGGCACAACTGCTAACCTACTAAGATATGGCTGCCCACCTAAACTGACAGCCCAGAATAGAAGAACAATAATTAGATGAGCAGCCAAGAGGCCCAGGGTCACTCTGGAGGAGCTGCAGAGATCCACAGCTCAAGTAGGAGAACCTGTCCATAGGACAACTATTAGTCATGTACTCCACAAATCTGGCCTTTTTGAAAGAGTTGCAAGAAGAAAGCCATTTTTAAAAAACAAGTCATAAGAAGTCCTGTTTGCAGTTTGCATAAAACTATGTAGGGGACATAGCAAGCATGTGGAAGAAGGGGCTCTGCTCAGATTAGACCAGAATTGTCCTAAATGGCAAACGTGATGTGTGGAGGAAATTCAGCACTGCACATCAACCTGAACACACCCTCCCCACCGTGAAGCCTGGTGGGTGCAGCATCATGCTGGGGGGAAGCCTTCAGCAGATTCTGGGAGACTGGTCAGAGTTGAAGGGAAGATTAATGGAGCTAAATACAGGGCAATCCTGGAGTAAAACCTGTAAGAGGCTGCAAAAGACTTGAGACTGGATTGTAGGTTCACCTTCCAGCAGGACAATGACCCTTAACATACAGCCAAAGCTACAATGGAGTTATTTAAATCAGGGCTTATTCATGTGTTAATATGGCCCAGTCAAATTCCAGACATAAATCCCAAATACGAATTTGTGGCAGGAATTGAAAATTGCTGTTCACAAGCATTAGCCAACCAACTCTGACTGAGTTAGAGCCAATTCCAGCCTCTAAATGTGCAAAGCTGGTAGAGACATCCCTCATCAGACTGCAGCTGTCATTGCAGTTAAAGTGCTCCTACAGAGCATTGAACCAGAGGGCTGATTACATGTACACGCTACACTTTTTAGTAATCAAAAATTTGGAAAAGCACATCTCATTCTTTCTACACTCCATAAATACCTGCTACTTTGTGTTACTCTATCACATAAAATATTAATAAGATACACTTAATTTTGTGGCTGTAAAAATAAAAAAAAGTATAAGAGGTATGAATGCTTTTGGAACCCACTATCACAATGCATTATGGGAAAGGATCTGAGAAGCTTAAGTGCCCTCTATTGGATGTAACAAATCCTCAATTCACTTTTGACCCACTGGGTCTTGAGAAAGCAAACGGGATATTCAGCTAAGCCATTATCTCTCATCTGCATACAGCTGTTTTGGGATGTTTGTCCCTTATCAGTTCAGAGCAGAGCGATACTGACTGGCTGTGTGGGAGGCAGTGAGAGGCTCAGAAAGGGGACCATCTGTCCTTGAGGCGAGGAGAGCACCAAATGGTGTGTAGAGCTTGAATTGCCTTTTTACCCTTTACTAAGCATCTGCATACCACAAGGCGTAATGGGAAAGGAGCTGAGAAGCTCAAGAGCCCTCTATTGGATGTAAAAAATCATCAATTCACTTTTGACCCACTGGGTCTTGAGAAAGCAAAAGGGATATTTAGCCAAGCCAGTATCTCTCATCTGTATACTGCTGTTTCGGGATGTTTGTCCCTCATCAGGGCAGAGCAGAGCAATACTGACTGGCTGTGTAGGAGGCAATGAGTTTTGGAACCCACTGTATCTATGTAAATATTGTAATATATTTTTTCATTGGACAACAATGAAGATATGACACTGATACAATGTAAATAAGTCAGTGTATAGCTTGTCTAACAATTTACATTTGGGTTCCTGCAAAATAACTCAACACACAGCCATCAATGTATAAACCACTGGCAACAGAAGTGAGTACACCCCACAGTGAAAATGGACAAATTGTGCCCAAATATTGTGTCAATATTTTGTGTGGCCACTATTATTCTCCAGCACTTAACGCATGGAGGTCACTAGAGCTTCACAGGTTGCAGCCACTGGAATCTTCTTCCACTCCTCCACGAGGTCATCACAGAGCTGGTGGATGTTAGACCTTCTGTTAGAGGATGCCCCACAGATCCAGTGGGAAGCGTGAGCGCGCATTTGGTGAAGCATATGTACATCTATTACTGAAATATATACCTAAGTGTGATATAATTATAGAGTGGTCCTCATTCTTACTAATTTTTTCTACCCTCTGTTTTCTGTTTATAGTGTAATCGACATAACCAGTCACACAACAGACCAATTCTCCTGACCAGTTGTAAGGACGACAAAGACTTTTCCGCTCTTTTACTAGATTCCAGTTTAAATGTATATTAGTGAATGGCTGTGAATACACTGAGGTTTTAATCAACATTTATTATTTAACTTCCTACAGAAGAGGAACATTTAAGAAGTGAATTGCAATCAATGTGACTCATGAATACAGAATGGGAGGAACAGGCCCAAAAAGTAGATATTCCACCTCAATATAGCTATTAGAGGGGAATATAAAAGAATATAATATTAGAGAGTGCTCAGCTATAAGCCAACCTGTTCTGTTATTCTATCAACCCAGTAGATGGTGCTCTCTGTTATGTCATCAGTGTCTTAAGTTATGATGGTTTCTCCCAGTTACTACTTCCCCCTAATATTGTTATAGAACCTCTCCATATCCATAACGCAGCATGAAGGGGCTCGGTGAAGGTGGCCGAGAAGGAGTGTAAGTATCTGATGGGGTCACACAGCTCAAAAAAGGACAATTGCCCGGCCTCATAATCAAGACATATCCTAATCTTATCACTGCAAATATTGCGAGGTAACCGGATCTCTCTACTATCGTGCATCACTGAATACTGATTATTGTATCTCCACAGACTCCAGGACTTGCTATTATCTCCAATGAGTGACTGACGTCCCTTCCTATCTATACTGGGATAACACATCCCCATCATCCACAATCCTGATCTACTGCTTTCAACATCCCAGTAATGTTGCCCTGACGAACATCTCCTGCTGCTCATCACCTGAGGATACTGGAATCTCTCTGCTGTTTCTGGATAATTTTGTTTCTCTTGTGTCCAGGTTGCAGTTTTCAAGTCGTCTGATATAAGGAGATTATTACCAGCTGTGATTATATCCAGTAATATGTCTGCAGGACCCTCCACATAGATCCCGCTCCTTATACCTGTTATTATGTCACATAATGTGTGGAATGTGTGTGAGATCCCAGCCACATCCAGATCATCTACATCATGGGGCTGTTTATCATGTCCCCCTGTGTCCTCATCACCTCCCCCCTCCTCAGAATCACATAAGTCACCTGTGTCTGGATCCTGTAAGACAGTCAGTGGATCCGTCATGTTACACAGCTCCTCAATGTGTCTCATGTTCCTGGACAGCTCGTCCTTCTTTATTTCCAGCTGCTGGATCAGAGCGGAGGATGAGAGTGATACTTCCTTTTCCTGCCCTGAGATGTCACTCAGGACCCTCTTCTCCAGGTCGTCCAGTCGTCTCCTGATGTCTGTAAACAGGGCAGTGACTCTCTCGGCTTCTCCATCTGCTTTCTCTTGAGCTTTTCTCCTTTGCTCCTCCAGACTCTGGACTCTTTCCTCAGTCTCCTCTCTCTTTGTGATCAACTTCTGCAGAACATTTCTCAGTTTCTTCTTCTTCTTCTCATAGGCCTCATGTAGCATCTCCACCCGGTGTCCTCGGTGATCTCCGGCCAAACTGCAGGACACACAGATACAAGCAGCGTCCTCAGTGCAGTAATACTTTAGGAGCTCCTTATGAACAGAACATTTCCTGTTCTCCAGGGAAGTGCTGGGTTCAGATAAGACGTGTTCTGATGATTTGCTGTGAACTCTCATATGGTTTTCACACAAAAATGCTTCACAGTGCAGACAATATTTAACAGCAGGTACAGGAGAATGAATGCAGTAAGTGCAGCAGGTCCCAATGACCTTTTCCTGGCATGGTTTTGTAAGCAGGAAATTCCTTGCAATGTTACGCAGAGCAAAGTTCTTCATAAGTTCAGGCCGCTGCTGAAACTCTTCTCTGCATTCAGGACAGGAATAAACTCCAGCCTCGTCCTGTGTATCCAGCACACGATCAATACAGAGCCGGCAGAAGTTGTGTTCACATCGCAGCATTACAGGGTCTGTATAAGTGGCCAGGCAGATGGAGCAGTCCAGCTCAGCTCTCACATCAGCAGACGCCATGGCCGACAGAGGAAGAGAGAAACGAAACTACAATTCTCTGCCACTCAGAAACCAGAGGGCGGGCTTAACTATTTATACTCAGGGTGCGGCTGGACTAAAGGAATTATTCGGTCCTCTCTGTAGCATATAGTATAAGTAAATATAATTGTGCAAATACAGCAAGCACAAGCAGCCATTGAAACTCTATGAATATATTAAGGTTCATCAGGGCAACAAAGCAAAACTATTCAAGTTTCAGGCTTTAATACAAAGATATAATTCTTATTTAAAAAAATTACAAAATAATAGACATGCATGAATGTCATGGAGTCCTTACCACAAAAACACACAATCAACAGAGCGAATATAGATGTGAGGAAACAGCACCAACCAAATTTATTATTGTCGAAGAATCCACACATTTCATACCCACAGAATGGTGCCAACATTGGTACTTTGGTTATAGTCCTTTGAGGTGTTTGCCACAGCTCCTGGCTCTTAGCAAGTCCACACCCAAGTCTAAGGGCCACATGTATGAAAACTATCGAAGTCTAAAACTCACTGTGTTGCCTGTAGTAACCAATTAGAGCGCCCCTTTCATTTTTCCAAAGCACGATATGAAATGAAAGGGGCGCTCTGATTGGCTGCTATGAGCTATGATTATTTGCTATGGGCAACAAAGTGAGTTTTAGACCTACACAGTTTTCATACATGTGGCCCTAAATCTTCTTCTCTCAGAGGTGCTGGCTCTCTGACTCAGCTCCTCAGTTCCCTCACCCCTGATTCGGGACTCAAATGCCAGACAGTTTCTTCTTCAAATCCCACAGATATAACTTATGGACACAGGTTTCTTGTTAAAACAGATATCCTGAGTTTCCACCTTTTCCTTTGAATCACACAGATCAACTAACAGAGGGGAAAAATCTTTCCTTGGGGAGAGCCACCAATAAATTGGTCGGTGTGAGGATTTACTTGCCATTCAGACCTCACTGACTGTTTTGCATAAAGCAAAGGCTTATGGGAAAATAGCTGAGGAACGCCATAGTGTACTCTATTGGATGTAGCTATCCTGAATTTACATGTAGCTTGCAGGAGCCCAGAAATGTGGAAGGGATTTGAGCCAAACCAGTTAAGTTCATCTGCAGATAACTGTTTGAGGGTATTTGCCCCTCATTAGTGCAGTGTAGGACTTACTGGTTGGCTGGGTGAAAGGCAAGAGTGGCATAGAATGGGGAAAAATCTCTCCTTGAGAAGAGGAACCAATAATTTGGACGGTGTAAGGATTTACTTGCCTTTCACACCTCACTGACTGTTTTGCAAAAAGCAAAGGCTTATGGGAAAAGAGCTGAGAATTGAGGATAACTACCTCCAATATAGTGCGCTGTGATGTTCATCTGCTCTTTTCCCATAAGCCTTTGCTTTATGCTAAACAGTCAGTGAGGTCTGAAAGACAAGTAAATCCTCACACTGACCAGTTTATTTGTGGCTCTCTCCAAGGAGAGATTTTTCCCCCTTATAAGCCACTCTTGCCTTTCACCCAGCCAACCAGTAAGTTCTATGCTGCACTGATGAGGGACAAATATCCTGAATAATAAAACCACAGAAAAAATTAGACATAAATTACCAAAAAAAGTACAAAGCTACAGTTACTGCTCAATGGCTGGAAGATACACTGAATCCAAGCAGCAGGCATCTCTAGGCCATATGCTGCATGGGAAAGATATAGCAGGTGCCGGTCATTAATGAGCAAATGCTCTAGATACCAGTTCACACCAGCATGCAAAAAGCCACAGTATAACACATAGGGAGACTGCACAAATGCAACAATACCGATGAAATTGCATATAGATAAGGCGGTACAAAGGGTAACGCCATTCATACAGGTACACCATGCTGGGTTACAGCCAATAATGCCCATAATATTCAAATAGTCAGGCTTCCCAGCACTTAACAGGTGTCCTGCACAAAATACTTGTACCCTAAGCTCCACAGTGTTTTAGGTAAAAAAAAATGATAACATACTGGAAAATATTTTCAAGCTTGAAAAAGACTCAGTTTGTTGAGTCGAAACATTACTGTTTGATGTACTGGGATTCTTTTTAAATAAAAGACACCTATGCTGACACCTATTGGATTGGTTTATGGAGCTCTGCAGTGGAAGTTGGGCTGCTTCCACATGGCGGTCTGCTGCATTGAAAAGGTGCTGTAAGTGACGTCGTGTAGGGACTTCGGTGCTGTCCAGATCGTATGTATTTATTACTATTTCCTGTATTGCGTTCCTCAATAAGGGGACAGTGGCCTGTTTGAGATTAAGTGTTTTTGCCCTCCTGCTCTGTTTTTCTTTTTTATAGTTTACACTAAAATGAATTATATTGTGGTCACTGTTACCTAGATTTTCAGGAACAGTGACTGCTCCAACAAGTTCTGCTTTGTTAGAAATTCCCAGATACGACAGAGCATCACTTCTGGTGGGATCCTCCACAAACTGCCCCATAAAATTATCCTCTAGCAGATTGAGGAACTTCCTTCCCTTTTCAGTTGATGCAGAACCGTGACCCCAGTCAATGCCTGGGTAATTAAAGTCACCCATTATTACCACTGTACCCGCCTGTGCGGCCTGCACCATTTGATTATGCACCTGTCCTTCTATCTCCTCAGTGATGTTCAGGGGTCTATAGATTACGCCAAAAATATTTCTTTCTGCATTAGCCCTCCCTCCCCCTTATATTTCCACCCACAATGTTTCCACATCTTTAGAAACTTCGCCCTCTATTTCCTCTTTCACATTTGTCTTAATATGACTCCTTACATACAGACACACTCCTCCTCCCCTCCTGTTTGCTCTGTACTTCCTAAATAAATTAAAACCTTGACGGTTGACACCCCAAACATGCGAGTAGTCCACCCATTTTTCAGCAATACCACCCACATCAATCTGCTCCTCTACAACTAGCGGCTCAAGCTCCCCCATTTTGGTTGCTAGACTCCTGGAATTTGTGAATAGACAATTTAAGTTCCCTTTCAGTTTTACACTTTATGTCAATGGTATGGGATTATATCTAACACGTTCATTAGTGAGCATGGGATCAAACATTACCCGTTCAGTAGACAGCATGGGATTAAACGTTACCGGTTCAGATGACGGCATGGAATTAAACATCTCTCCTTCGGTAGATGACATGGGATTATACATTACCTAAGGTTCAAAGACAATTGGACCAGCGAAGAGGTTTTGAAAGAAATCCAACGTAGTAAAATCACCAATTTATTGGTGCCCGTGGGCAAAAACAAGTAAGTCCTCGTGAGACAGGGTGACAGCCTTACACTGCTAACGCCTAGACACGAGAAACACTGATGCGTTTCGGGCACATCGTGCCCTTACTCATGGCATAACTAATCAGAAAATCTTCATAGCTATATACACGTATGGATTAAAACTTTAATTGCATAAAACCAATTACTCACCTGTATGGAGTATACCGCCATCACCCCAAAGACGCCAGACCAAACACATCACGCTGTTCTGAAGGTCCGGTCAGCTGACCGGACCTGATGTCACAAAACAAGTCCGAGCATGCGCAATGCTGAATTCACGCCAACCTGGCAAGGGTAAAAAAGCGAGCATGCGCAGTAGAACAAAAAACGGACTTAGAAACGGCGAATTTGGAAGAAGTATGTTGACAGGTATCTCCAGACAGGTGATCACAGATTCACCGCTAAATATACCAAATAAATAACAGAAAGTCACAAGACAAATAAGGAAAAGAAAGAAAGGGGGGAAACAATTGGACATTATATAACTAACCTTATTTGACATGATTACTATCGGCATATAACACTCCTGACTAACATTTGGCTCAATAATAACACATTGTTTCACTTTTGTAATTCAAACCATTTGGAAATGTGGTATTCAAGGAAAAAATCCACATGGCCTCTCTGTCCCGGAGTTTTTGTTCCACATTACCACCCCTGCTGGACTTAAATACCCTCTCTATCCCGAAAACCTGCAATGAACTAGTGCTGTAGTTATGTTTCTCGATGACATGTTTGGCAACATTCGATTTTTTGCGTAAAGATGTATTGGTAACATCATTCAAATGTTCCAATATCCTAACTTTTAATTTTCTGATTGTGGAGCCTATGTATAATATGTTACAAATCGTGCATTTTATTGCATAAACTACACATGTAGTGTTACAATTAATAATAATAATAATAATAATCTTTATTTCTATAGCGCCAACATATTCTGCAGCACTTTACAAATTCAAGGGTAAACATACAGTCATTACACATTAAAAGTACTTACAAATGAACAAGTGTGAGGCCTGACTCTGAGAGCTTACAATCGATTAGGGTGTATGGGTGAAACATACGGTAAGAAGTGCCAAGTTTACAATGGTCCAGCCATGTTTCATAAATAGGGGGTGGTTTACATGAAAAATGGATGAACCTGCCACCCTGACAATACATCTATATACAGATAAGTGCCTGTGAGTGCCCAAGTGCAGGGAGTGACAGATGTGTGTGATAGCAGTTAGGGATCTTGGTGGGCCAGACCGAGAGGATGTATTTTCAGGGCCCTCTTAAAACTGTGAGGGTTTTTTGAATGTGCCTGATCCCGCCCCCGTAGCATATTCCAGAATTGGTGCGCACGGGGTGAAATCTTTGTAGGCGGCATGGGAGGTTCGGATGATTGGGAATGTAGTTGATATCATCAGCAAGCGGAGAGCACGGGTAGGGCGGTAGACAGAGACTAGGGAGGAGATGTAGGGAGAGCAGCGCTGTGGAGAGCTTTAATGGGTGAGTGGCTGAGTTTTAACTGTATCCTGTAATGGATGGGCAACCAGGGGAAAGTGACTGACACAGGGTAGAGGCATCAGTAATAGCGGGTGGAGAGAAAGACAAGCCTGGCTGCTGCATTCAGGACAGATTGGAGAGGGGAGAGTTTGCAGGAGGGAACCGATAAGCAAGGAGTTGCAGTTGTTCAAGCGAGAAAGAATAAGAGAAAGTAATGAGAGTTTAAAGTCGTTTCCACGTGAGGAAATGGACGGATTTTGGAGATATTCTTAAGGTGCAGGGACAGGAGCGGGCAAGGGATTTGGTATATGGGGAGAAGGTCAGATCAGAATCAAAAAAACTCCTAGACTCGGGCCCCGCTGCTAGGAGAAATGGTGGTACCAATACAAAACAGAATAGCAGGGGGGGGGGGGTAGGGGGGGGGTTGGTTTTAGTAGATGGCGGAAAGACAAGAAGTTCAGTCTTAGTGAGGTTTAGTTTCAGATGGAGAGAGGACATGATGTCAAAAGACAGCGGACAGACAGTCACTGGGTGTTTAGTAGCCCAAAGGGTGGGGGTGATGTCACGGGAGGAGGTGTATAATTTAATTGGTGTCATCCGCATAGAGATGGTACTGGAAAGCCAAATCTACTGATGGTTTTTCCAATGGGGGCTGTGTACAATGAAAAGAGGGAGAGGACCTAGAACTGATCCCTGAGGAACTCCAAAAGCAAGAGGAAGAGGAGAGGAGTCGAACCCGAAAACGAGACAACTGAAAAGGGTCGAAGTCAGAGGAGTAGGAACGAGAACCAAGCGAGAGCGGTGTCCTGGAGGCCAATGGTGCTGAGCATGCTGAGGGGAAAAAAGTTGGTGGATACACAGTGTCAAAATGCTGCAGAGAGATCCAAGAGAAGCAACAATGAGTAGGTTACCTGAGATTTTGCTGTTAGGAGATGGCAGAAAAGGAGGAACTGTAGTTGTTATGAATCCGATCTGATTATAAACTAAACTATGCTTGCTCTTTTGAAGGCCAAAATTACATTTTCGCAAAAATTTCCAGAACCCGCATCTAAATATCAAATAGAATTCAATCGATTGGTACAGGAAGGCTTTGATTTAGGTATTATTACAGAGAAACAAAGGGAGTTTATCATAGTAGAGCATCCTATTGTTCCTATTTTATACGGACTCCCAAAAGTCCATAAAAAATATTCAGCCTATACCCCTGCCGCCCCATTGTTATCAGGGATAGGGGGCGTTCTCAGAGCACATGTGCCAGTGGCTGGATATGTGTTCTACAGCCCCTGGTACAAAGAGTCCCAAGGATTCTAAAAGATACAGGGGATGTCCTACAAAAACTTGAAGGTAAAATTTTGGCAAAAACAGTGGTCCTGGGTGACCTGCGATGTGACCTCATTGTATACCCTCCATCCCACACAAAATAGCACTCTTGGTTTTGAATTTCTTTTTTAAACAAAATATAGTTTAAATAAATTTAATAGATCTTTTTCAATATACCCTATCTGGTTTCTTTTCTTTTTATGACATACAAGTTTTTTCCCTTTTATGGAGATATGTACTTGCAACCTTTAAAAGGGGGTGTCAATGGGGGCAAAATATTCGCCCCCATTGGCAAAACCCGGTTTGTCGTGGTGGGGTAGTTTTTTGTTTTTTCGGGTTTTTTCAACCCCTTCTTTCCCTTTGGTTGGTATGGTACGGCAGGTACATCCCACGACCTCCTGGGTTATTCTTGGGGGGGGGGATGTATCTGCCGACCCCGCCTTTGTTTTTTATTTAATCAAAATTGTTTTTAACCCTTTAAAAATTTACGTTTTTATGTGGCCGAGAAACTTCTTTCTTTGGGTCTCTTTCCCTTTTTGGCAGGGGTTTAAAGAAGAAATTTAAAAATAGGTTTATATCGTAAAACCCCCTGTTTTGGAATAGAAAACCCCATTATAAAAGGCCCCTTTTACCCACGTACACACACAAAGCAATTCCCCCTTGGGGGTGAGATGAACCCCTGCCAAAAGAAACTGACTAAACCCCTTATCTTATTTGATTGGGGGAAAAACCCGATCCCAAAACAGACTCAAAAATAGAGGTTACCCCAAAAAAAGGGTATTAAAGAGAAACATCTAAAATCCCGGGTTTTACAAAAAAAGGCCCCGATTTTTAAAAAGTAAAAAATTTTAAAAAAACAATAAAAACCAAAGGGGCAAAAGCTTTTGGGGAAAAATTCTTCCCCACCTTAAATTTTGGGTTTTAAGATTAAAAGTCAACAGTATAAACCCAAATAAAGGGGGAAAATAAACTAATCAAATTTAACCCACCCCTTTCTAAAGAAGGGGAAATCTTAAAAAAAATCTTGTCTCAAGGTTGTTTTCCCTAGTCCCCCAAAAAAAGGGTTTCCCAAAAACCCCCAGGAAATTTTACTTTCTTCTACGGGCCTAAAAAGGTGGAAAAAAATCCCAATAACTTTGGGTTTCATCATAAGGGGGTTTTAAAAAAGGGGGGGGCCGGGCAGTGTAAAAAAGTGTAAAATAGCCCAATCCCTTTTAGAATTTTCAAAAAAACCCAAAACCCCCTGGAAAAAAATTTATAATATCAAAAAAATTTATTAATTTAACAACGCGAAAAAATGTGTGGAAGTTTTTTTGCCCAAATTAAAAAAGCCGACGATTTGTAACATATTTTTACATAGGGTCCCACAATCAGAAAATTTTAAAAAGTTAGGGTTTTTGGAAAAACCAAAAACCGGTTTTAATGATGTTACCTTTTCATCTTTTAGACAAAAAATCTATTTTGCCAAAAATGTCATTTGAGAAACATAACTAAAAGCACTTTGTTCATTGAGGTTTTCGGGGGTAGGAGGGTAAATTTTAAATCCAGCCCGGGGTTGGTAATTTGGAAAAAAAAATTTCCCGGGGCAGAGAGGGCCCCCGAGGATTTTTCCTTGAATACCCATTTTTCCCCAAATGGTTTAATTACCCAAAAATTTAAAAAATTGTTAATTTATTGGAAACCAAAGGGTTTGTCAGGATGTTATATGCCTAGTAATCATTGGGCCCAAAAAGGGAAATTATTTAATTTTCCAAATGTTTCCCCCTTTTTTTTCTTTTCCTTATTTTTGTTTGTGACTTTCTGTTAAATTTTTTTGGGGAATTTTAGTGGTGAAAACGGGGGGGATCACCTTTTCCGGGGATACCCCGTCAACCCTACTTCTTCCAAATTCGCCGTTTCCCAAGTCCGTTTTTTGTTTTATTAAAATGCGCCAAGCTTTCCTTTTTTTTCCCTTTGCCAGGGGTTTGGGTGAATTTTTACCTTGCGGATTTCTCGGGATTGTTCTGGGGATTCATGTCCTCAGCAGGAAACCCGGGCCTTTAGAACAAACGCAATTGTTTTGGTTGGGTCTTTGGGGTGGGGGCGGGGGATACTCCCCCTACAGGTGAGTAATTGGGTTTTTTGCCCAAATTAAAAATTTTTTTAAATTTATACGTTTTAAAATAGCATTTAAGGTTTTTTTGATTAAATTTAGCCATGTTTCCGTGTTAAGGCGTTAGCAGTGTAAGGCTTTTCCCCAGTCTCACAGACCATTTCTTGTTTTTGGCCCACGGGCACCAATAAATTGGTGATTTTACTTTCTTTTGGGTTTTTCCTTTTAAAACCTCTTCGCTGGTCCAAATTGTCCCTTTAACCTTAGCTACTGATTCCGGGCCCGGTAATGGAAACGGGGGCCGTGTGTTTACAGGCTAAAGCCAAAAATCCGCAAAATAGAGGTGAAGCTTAAATCCATTTTTCTAATTTTACCCAAAATTTACATTACACCTTTAGTAGACAAACATGTGATAAATTTATAACAAAGGTTAGTAGTTGGGAAAGAAAATTTACATGAGGGTATTGTGGGAACCTATATTTTAATGCTGGTTTTCAAACTTGGATCTCCCCTTTTTTTAAAACCGGGCTAAATTTCCCCCTCAAACCCCCCACTTTCACCCCCCCGCCCATTTTGGGCTGCCCACTCTCTTTCCTATAATAAACCCCCTTTTTTTTCTTTTAAATTTTTCCTCCATCCCCCAAACCCCAGTTTAAATACTCCCCCCAAACCCCCTAGAATTTTCTCCCCCCAACCCCCAACAGGACAACCCCCAATTTAAAAAAACAGCCCAGGGTTCCTAAAGAACCCAAAAACCCTTCCCGGTCCCACGCCAAAAAATGCGGGCCAAAGCATTTAAAATCCCTGGGGTCCCTCTGTCTTTCCTGCATAGCGCAACCCTTGGAGGTCCTACCCCTTCGCCCCGGTAGGGCTTTAAAATTATTCTTTTTGATTCCTTTTTTTTTTTTTCATACACCCAATTTATTCTGTCATTGGTTCCAAAATGGGCCACGACACTGGGTCATCGCCAGCCCCTCCCAGTAATTTATCCACCCGATCCACCACATGCCGGAACCTGGCACCAAGGAGACAGCAAACCATTCGTTGAGCGTCCTGGTGACAAATTATCTATCAACTTCCTGATTATAGAATCCCCTACAACTACTAACTGTCTTTTCCTACCTGCATTCCCATCTGCCGACTACTATTTGGGGCCCTGCTCTTCCGACTGCAAAGAAGAGCAGTGTCCATTTAGGGATGCCATTTCTGAGACTGATTCCCCAACATTATCACCAAACTTGGCACTTTTGCTAGGAAGCTCAGGAGAAGTGGCCTTCCTTTTCTATACCCTAAAACTCCCCCAGCTACACGGCTCCTCTTGCTGATCAATACTCCACCCTCAACATTTACCCATTTAACTGTTTGCTCAATGAGAAGCAAACCCCCTCTCTTCATAGTCAATTCCCCTCAGTGTTGCATTTGCACCTCTGATCTATAATGCAAGCTACCAGAGTAGCAACATGCTCACATCGTCCACGCGGTATTAAACCCTGGCCCTCTTACTCCAGTAGTACATACAAATTGCATGATTGCTGTTTTCATTATCCCGGTTGCAACAGCAATGAAGATTTAAAGAGGAAGGTTAATTAGATTAAAGTAATAAAGTATGTTTACTTACCAGTTTTTCACTCCTGTTTTTTACTCCGGACTTTTAAAGTCTGTTAACACGCTGTTCTGCACTCCCCTAAAGTCGAAGATCTTTGGTTTGAAAAAAGGAGGAGTGGTGGGGTTCCAAGGCAATACTCTCATAAGTGAGTTATAAAACAACATGGATTTTTGCCAAGATATGTTTGATATATAATTTTTTTTTCATCTAGATTCCATGGGGGATATGAATGAATCCTGGCGCTGACAGGCCAGTTCTAAATAGCTTTACGTAGTGTAGAATGCGCCAGAATGTATGAACCTGTTCTTCTGTAGTTCATACATACAAGCGTATTTCTAGGCTACTACAACAATCAGGCTCAGGGAAAACCACCCTTTAAAATTGGTTGGTGTTCTATCTGTAATGCGCCTAGGTTTGGCGTCAAATATTCATAGATGTGTCAAGTTCTAAAAATTTGGTGCGACACGCCCCCAAATCTTTGGCACATTAAAAAGTGTCTGACACATTACAGAGGCACTTATCGTGCCAAAGTTTGGAGCATGCCTGTTCATACATTCTTTTTGGCTCAAAGTACACCAGAAAACTGGTGCAGCCCCGTTCATACATGTTGCCCCATATGCTCAACTACAGCACGTCTGTGTTAATTGGAACAGTTGTCAAAATGAGGCATTAGGGACTTCCGGTTCCGGTGCCAGCCTGGAGAGTCGCACTTAAGTGAGCTCCAGCGCGGCAGGCGATAACGGGCAAGATATACCGGGCAGGAATACCGCAAACCGACCGAGATCGTGACTCCTAGGGCACCATTGCCTGGAGGAGCTGCCGCAACAGTGCAGGAGCGTGACGGTGATCAGCAGCGATAGAGGAATCGCCGAGGAGCAGACGCACAGCCGGGCACCAGCAGTCTCTAGAAGCGGAGGAGAGATCACCCGACTGAGACCGCCGGCATGCAGAAGAGGAAACCGCCGGGAGCTCCGATGGGGACCGGAAAAAGGGAAACGCAGAGCGGTGCGCGGGTGCCGTTCGCGCCATAAGAGCCACGTAATGACCGGACACAGGAGAACTCCCGGACCTCGCTGGGCATCCGCAGGGAGACGCGCTGCACGCATCCGGCTGCGCCCCATAGCCCATCACCTGCAGCAGACCCACCACAGGCCGCACAAGACCCATATGGGATGAGGCGACCTCTGAGGACCGTGAGTACCACACCGACCCCCCGACAAAGCAGAAGAGGACCCGCGGGAGCTCCGACGAGACCGGAGGAAGCGCAGAGCGGTGCGCGGGTGCCGTTCGCGCCATACCACGCACGTGGTGACCGGACGCAGGAGAACTCCCGGACCTCGCTGAGCATCCGCAGGGAGACGCGCCGCACGCATCCGGCTGCGCCCCGTAGCCCATCACCTGCAGCAGACCCACCACGGGACGCACAAGACCCATATGGGACGAGGCGACCTCTGAGGACCGTGAGTACCACACCGGTCCCCATCTATACCCACTCTGCCGGGCCTCTCACGCGGCACTTCATTGGGTAGTATCTGCCCACCGGCCCTACAGAAGGGATTATACAGACAGCACAGGAGTGGGAACTGGGCCAAACGCCACTATAGCCCCTTTTGTAACACCCGCACAGGGCTGCTGTAGATCTACTCCCCCGCAGCAAAGGCCGCCATCTTAAATATATGGACATCAGCGGGCGCCCTTCCCACCAGCCTACTGTAACCCGTCACTGCTGCATACATAAAGGGCTCACCACCCTGTATGCCCAGTGCTCTCATAATACCTGCATCCCATCTTGCTAGCTGAGGGACCTCTAAAGATTGTACAGCAACATCACAGTATCGCCCCGATCCTTACAGCGGATAACTACGGATGCACACCCTTGGTCTCCCATAGACTCCTCTAAATCACTACAGGCTTCTCCCACTGGGATTAAAGGCAGGGCAGCCGTGATTCCCAACCCCTTCCAACGGGCAGAGCTTCAACACTGGACAGTTGACACAGAACAACCCTATAGAGTGGGCATTGCATCCACCACCCTAAGATCCACTGCCCTACAGCCCACAGCCCAGCGATCTCACACCCTCTGCTTTTTACTCTGCTTAAGGCGAGACTTCTAGAAGCTATATGGCAGTAAAGCGTCATTTCCATTTAACCCCGTTTTTTAAAATGAAAACCCTTTTCCCG